>OX439483.1:296938648-297116762 GCA_949320155.1 Melangyna quadrimaculata
TTATTTCGGAGGGCCTCAGCAACAGCATACAGCAATCTCCAGTTGCTTGACCAAAAAAAATCAGTTTAGCTAGCTGTAAAAATACTGAGGAAAAAAATTTTTGGATTCGCTTGATCATTTGTTTTCAATTTTATTCAGAATTTATTTTAATCCTATCAAAGTTTTTATTTCAGTGAATTGAAGTTGCAGGAAAAATTAGTAAAATATCATAGATACTGTGCACTGTTTTCTGTTTCTTTATTTTAGTAAATAGATATCTATAAATATTCACTACTGAAAATGAAAACAATAGCTCTGATTTTCAAAAATGACCACTTGTGTAAATTGCTCTTTTTACAATAGTGGAAAAACTAAAATACATTACATATTCGTATTACAATTGAATACAAAGATTCGTTTTCGTTGCGTTTCAAGAAAAGTGTGAACAAATTTCACGAGTGATTTTGATATGCCTCTGATTTGAAAAAAATGTATGTCTCTTAGACTGCCACCGATGGAAAAGTGAAAGGCACCTTACAAAATAAATATGTACATCAAATATATCTAATCTTTTTATCTTTCTTACCAGCCTTTCTGATAAAAATAATGGACAAAGTTGTTAAATTCTACGAGCTTAGTCGCTTTTCGTCAATAATTCCATCCGACTGGTCAAACGGTTCACCGCAAGGAGTTCCAAAAAATCTCCTTTACCATAGCTATTGGCTTTAGCATTATGGGATTCATAGGTTACTTTGTAAAAGTAATCCACATCCAAATCAATAACAGTATTTTTCGATCGTAAATGTTGAATAAGTGCAAACAAAATCCTTTCATAATAGCTCAAGTAGCACACTAGTGCATATTTTGGTGTAAATTCATGAATTTTGGTGCAAAATTGAAGATACATTTAGTATTTTGGTGTATTTTTCAAAATACACCGGTAATAAAAATACACCATTGTATTTTCTGTGCGAAATTTCATAATTTTTTTTAAATTCGGTGTACAAAATAAATCGATTATTAGCTGTTTTTATAATACACCATTATAATAAAATTATTCCATTCTGAAACCAACCAAATTGGTATATGTTTTACACTATATTTCGTAGATAAAATACACTATCTGAACTGGGCAACTACATTTTGGTGTACGATTTAAACCCCGTAGAAACTAAATACACTAAATTACATAGTATGAAAAATAAACAAGAAAACATTATTGAACTTTTTTAGTCGCCATTGGATTGATAACGAGCTAACACTACATTTATTGATTAGCAACAGTGGCGGATCCAGGGGGGTGGCTATAGGTGCTAAAGTCCCCCCCACAGGCGGTTCTTTAAATTGATTGAAATATAGAAATCAGAATCAGGAGTCAGAAAAAATAACGAGGCTGGGGCTACGCAATTTATATGCTACGTATTTTTTTTCTAAGCCCCAAATTAATTAGGTTGGGGTTGAATTATGAAGGGAATTGTACAAAAAACAAGTTCGGGGCTACGGATAATTGACAGAAAATTGGGACGAAAAAAAACAGCTCGCGAGTAAGGCTTGACAAGAATTGGACAAAAAACGTAGTCGGGGCTAAGCAAATAATTCCTTTAAAACTTACCTTATTCCAGAAAGTGTTTGTGCTTGACTCAAGGGACTGTCAAGTCTAAGTTGGGGCTAAAGCTTTAAGAGATAGTTGAAAAAACGGGTTCGGGGCTTAACAATTAACATGCCAAATGAAAAAAAATTCACCCAAAGAACTTCGCTAACTTTACAAAAAAAACGAAATTGGGGCTAAAACCCGTGGAGAATTTGGGAACAACAAATCAAAATCTGAGTTTTCTCTGGGCACTCAGAAAATCATGCGTGTGAATATTTGCAATCTCTCTGGACTGACGTGCAAATTTATTGACAGATTTTTTCTTCTGGTGGTTCAAAGCTGATGCTCTGTCATTTTCTTTTAGTCAAATCGTCAAAATCTTGGCAATCCGACCAATAGAACTCAAGATATTAGGTTTTCAAGCGAACCTTAATCGATTTTTTTGGAGACTTTGTTTTGTTGATTTTTTGTGTTTTATAATTCTCCAAGAAAAAGACGATAAGGTCCTCTTAAAAAGCTTATATTTTGACTTCTATGTTTTGACTTAAATAAAATGACAAAATAAACTGGATAATCGCTATTTTCAAACCCCCGCAAAAGGCTGAAAAAGAAACCTGCCAGAATGTTGTTTTTGATACCGCGATATATGCACCTAGAAACCATCATACTGATATTTTGGTTATCATTCCACTCCCAAAATTTGCTGCCGGCTCTTAGGCTCTTATTATTTAGAATGAAGCTTAAATCGCACAATACATTCGTTTAACTAGAACTACAGAATTATCTAATTTCAAGGTTTACTTTGAAATCGAATCAAGTGCTGAACTTATGTTTAGACATAAATTGTAGTTTAACTTGTGAAACTGGCCATTAATGTCTCAAACTGTATATACCAAGCCACAGCCAAATCCTAGATCCGCTACTGATAAGCAACAATTATTAACAAAAAATGAGTAGCTCTAAATTTAAAAATTATTTGAAGTGTTATTGTAGAAAAAAAAAACTTTAAAAAAAAAATTAAATAAAACTCTGCAACCATTGAATACACTACACAGAGCATAGTTGTAATTAATACTTCTTTTTTTGGTGAAATATGCACCATTGATGACACCACACAGAGAATGGGTCTAGTAAATACACTATTTTGGGAGAACTTGCTAAATTGAATACACCACTCAGAGTATTAGCCCGTAGCGTAATGGTTAGTGCGTTCGACTGTCACGCTGGAGGTCTGGGATCGCTTCCCAGCCTCGTCCATCTAAAAACCAAAAAAGTTTTTTTTCAGGGCTACTGCCTCTTGCGAGGAATTGACAAATCCTCCAAGAGTCTAGCCGTTAGTATTCGGCATAAAATTGTAGGTCCCTTCCATTCCTGTCGAAAAGCGCACACAGGAATGGTTGCGAGTTGTTAGTCACTAGGCCCTGGTTCTTCATGAGCCGTTGTGCCACCCGATTTATTTACTCAGAGAATAGGTGTAATAATACTCTATTTTGGTGAAATATGCACCATTGAATACACACAGAGATTGAATGTGTGTAATGTATACACTATTTTGGTAGAATTTGCACCATTGAATTCACCACACGGAGAATAGGTGCAATTAATACTCTATGTTGGTGAAATATGCACCATATTGAATACACCAAATATAGAATGGGTGTAATTAAAATATCGTTTCGCAAGAAGATATAAGCATTTAAGAAATTAAAAAAAAAAATATAAATGTATCTACATTATGTAAATATTAATAAATATTTTTTTTACTTCGTATGAGCCAATTTTGTTTATGTTTTGAATAAACTTTGACATTTACTACACCATTTAGAGTAAATTAAACACACTGAAAACTATTCATAGATATATTTTCCACAATGGTGCATTTTTTTCATTGCGCTTTTGACTTGGTGCATTTTTTATATCAATTTCTTGAATTGATACACATCAGTGAATATTTTGCACAGTTTTCAGCAAAATAAATGTACTGAAAATAGAATATTGCATATAAATGTGTCAAATGGTGTATATTTTTCTTGTTTTTCTACATTGGTGCATTTTTTGTTCTAGATTCAGGAATTAGTGTATTTTTTGGACGGCAACCATATTTTCAAGGAATATTTATGTAAAAATGAAATTCCACTGGCCGCCATTTTTAAAACGAAGACAATGATTAATTATTTTATTATATTTTTCAAATGAAATATACCATTTTTTTGGTATTTCTGATCCTTTTTTAACAGTACGTATTTAAAAAAAAAATAAGAACAACCAACAAACTATGAATTTTGAAAAATTAATTTTCACGCATCGATTTAGAAATCTTTAATTAATTAAAATTATTAAGGCGCTCGATTTTTGGATGGTGTTGGACCAAAAATTAGTCGACAGAATGTACTTCGTTTTGAAATTAGACACTCGAATTCATAGTAATTCATGATTTTATTGCGTCCGTATTATGTATTAGCATCATAGAAAGTTCAGAATTCTTTCACATACATTTTAAACTTCGGTGTAAATTTTGTTTCAAAATAAATTCTGAGTTTTGGATTTTTGTACACTAATGGTATATTTTATCTATCAATCATGTGTATTTTTTACACTCCTGGGAATGAATTTCCACCTTAAAGTGGTGCTAATTGTTTACGATTGAGGTGTATGATTTGAGCTCAGTTTCAGAACATAATATACACCTCTGGAGTTTAATTTATTCTAGTAACCAGGACAATTTGTATACCACAAGCACAATTTAAATACCAAAAAAACGGTCTAATTTGTGTACAGCCGGTGTTAATTTTAAACGAGAACGCGGTATAATTTACACTGAATCGAAATTAAATGTTCGTAAATTGCACCAAAAAGTGGTGTATTATTTATATTAAAAATGTATATCACGAAAGTGCAAAATATACCCCAAATATTTTGGTGTATTTTGGAATTTTGTGCTACTTGAGAGGTTTTCATCATAGTTTTATATATTTATGTCTTTTATCGTTAACATTAATATTTTTTGGTTAGAATAACTATAAATCGAAAGTTATCACTTTTTTTGCTTTTAAAAAAAATCTGTCATACAAACAAAACAATTTCTGTATGTGTGTTTAAAGATTTTATTTTCAGAAAAAAAAATATTCTTTTTTTGAAAATCCTATTAGTTTTTACTTTACTGAGTGAAAATTTGGTAACAACTCCGCACTTTGATTTCTGTTTGGTTTAACAGGTTTTGGCTGTCATCTCAAAACGGAAACTAGCCTATGCATATATTTTAAGACTTGAATGCATTATCATATTATGAGAAGTTTGTTGTTATGTTAAATTTGAGGCACGAGGAAGAAAATCAAAGTATCATCGATTGACTACAAAATAACGTAGGTATTCCATTGCCAAGAAAATTAAATTTCTTATTGAATTGAAGTTACCAACATTCAATTTCTCTATTGAATTCTAAATTATCAATCGAAAATCCTACTAGCTTTCTAAGTAACCAACTTTCTTTTTTTTTTCTATGTGGTAACTAAATAATTATTTCAGATCAACAAAATAATCTTGAGTTCTCGGGGGGGGGGACATGACCCCGTGACCCCCCCCTGTATACGTCGTTGACTTAATTTGTACTTTTTTGCGAAATTACGCATTAAACATAGTTTCTTTTTGTAGGTTATTTTGTCATGTTTTTTAATAAACACTTACTGTGTACGTTTATGTATTATTGGCCACAGTCTTTAGTTGATCGTTTAAAGTCCAAAGAATGGGCGGCTCTCGAGAGACTTGCTGAAGATCGATCATTTGTGGTGGAACTGTTGTTCCAACAGTAGGACTTAACATAGATTTTTTAACACAAACTAATCTTTTCAACTGCGGCTGACTTTGAATTTCTATATGATTATGAATTGAATTAGATGGAGGTGATGGTGAAGAGGCAATTTGTAGTTCTATTTCTGAAATCTCACTATCATCTTTGTCAGTGGAATAAAAACGTTCGATAGCTATTTTCATTTCCCTGAGTCGGTCTAGTAATTCTTATTCTTTGGCATTGATTCCATTGATTTCTGTGTCTTTGGAGAGAGATTCGATACTCGAATTTAGAAAGCCAAAGTCTGATTCAACCTTTATTGGCATCTTTTGCGCAGATGATGATTTCTTGCTCCTAATCCCTGCCGCCGATTCAAAGTCACAGTTGGGTTTTGGGTTCGCAGACAAAGCCACCCTTGGCTGGAGCTAAACAAGGATGCGAACAAGACAAAACGTAGAGTACGATGGAATATTGGATGGCATATTATTGCACAGAGCCTAAGAAAGATGTAATTAGCTGTGTTATGCAAAAGGGTATATATTTTTACTTACAGGACATCCTCAGATTTTATTGACAGTACTATTTATTTGATTTCTGTGCTTCTCTGTGATTTCATTATCCTAAAAGCCAAGAACACTTTTGTTTTTGAAATTGTTTGCATGTATTTTAAGATTTATCTCCCTTAAAATGCCAACTATTTGAACTATTGCTCCCCACAGCAAGCAATTATACATAGCTCTCTTTTGGCAATTTGATGCAATTTTCACATGGTCTACTTTCATTTCTTGATGATACTTAAAAAAGAACAAATAGGTATGTTATACTTAAAAGAAAAACTAAAATAAATAAAAATATTACCACGAAGAAAATATTTTTGGAAACTGAAATAAAAACGACAACAAACATCAGATGTCAAAATAATAACAGAGTATCATAACAGATGTCCTTAGCTTCTTTGGCAAAATAAAGTTATTATGACAAGTAGCAATAGATGGCTTTCGTAAAGTAGTATTTTTTTTTTGCCACTTTGCGCCAATAGGCCAACGAGCGGTGAGCTATGTTCAATGGGGATTTTGTATGGAAAGCACAATGGGCTAGCAGTCCATGTATTAATACGTCCATGATCTGTACTATAGTATGTAAGCCCCATGTGTGGCTTTAGTATAATATAGTGTTAATAAAACATCGATTGTTGGAGTTTTCGATAGTATCGATTGTTTTTGAAAAAAACTATTGATTGATCGATATAAAATCGATAGTGGTATTAATTTAAATGATAAATGAAATAAGTTTTGCAAATAACAAAATTTAATTTTTTTTTAAAACACGCGCAAAATTTTAAACAGCTTATTATTAATATGTAGTATGATTCTACATAACATTTTACTAATTCTTTAACAGTTTACTAAAATTTTCAAAATTTCGAATACTTTTTAACTAGTATCGTAATAAACTAATTTCCTTAATAAAATCAGCTGAACACGTCCAAAAAAGTGACAGCTCGTGCAAAAAATTCACAAACACCCCTGATTTTGACAATTTCAAACGTCAAATTGTCATATGGATTTAGTACAATACTAAAAAGATAAAAAAAACATTTGGTGACTTTAACTTTAGTAAAATGTGAGGAGATGGTATGATGCTAAGCTCGTTTAAAATTAGCAAAATACACTTTTTAATCTAGTATCGACTAAAATCGACTAAAATTTTGCGCCACTTTCTTTAACTTTGACTTTAAAATTTTTTCTAAATGTTAAATTTTTTTAAAGGCACATTATTTTTTTTTTCAAAACTGTTGTCCTTAATATAAATGTTCATATAAAACGACGTTTAAAAAATTTCATTTCAACCGAAAAAGTTTTTTCATGTTTGACTGTTACCTCGAGTTAAATTTTTTTTCGAATCCAATACCTACTTACTAATAGTAATTAAATTAATTAAAATTCACAATCAAGTTTAATAATTTATTATATTTATTTTAAATTAGATTAAATTTACCAGACATTATATTTCAATATACAGAACTCAATTGACATCTCGTTTCTTAACATTTTTTCCCAACAACATAAACACATCAGCTTGACGAATATCGATATTTTTTTTTCAAACTATCGATAGTCCCGATAGTTCAAAACCATCGATTAAACTATCGATGTTTTATTAACACTAGTATAATAAAAGAAGCCTTAGAAATCGTAATCTAGTATCAAAATGGTTAATTTTTTTTTCAATTTCAGTTTGAATTTCAGTTGAACTTTGTGTGATCTTGTGTTCTTTTAAGGCTCTTCTAGACCTGTGTCAATCGTGATTGATTCGTTCTTTTTGACCCGTTCATCAAAAATATTGAGTGATTGCAATCGCAGTAAACCGAATCAATCTATCTCAATGTCAATCGTTTCATGTAGCTATCTAGTCTATGTCTTTCAAAGGTAAGAAATATGTTTCGTTCATCCAACTTATTCTCATTCAAATGAAATGAGAAGAGAATTAAACATAGCTTTGAAACATGAAACCAATCAATCACTTAATTTCAATACTAATCGTTCTAAAGAACGAAACTGACTGAAAATGAAGTATTTCACACAGTTCCATATGGTTCCACTTTCTTTATTTTTCCTACGGTTCGCTTACACTACAATTTATTCTATAATAAGATTTGTATGGATTAATCACGCATGGACAAAAATGTTTGTAAGTCTATGTTAGTAAGGTACGCTCAGACTATAAACATATGAAAGATTAGAAATTAAATTGAAAATACAGAATTTATTTGAAAAAGCTATGTATTTTTATTTTTTAGTACTCATGCTCTTATTTCTGTTATCAAAATAATAAATCAGTTAACTTTATAAGCGATGGTTGGTAAGCTACTGTACTTAATTATTTTGCCAAAATATTGAAATATATGAATATATGAAATGTATATGATACATTTATATAGAATAGGCGTGTTTTATTGCAAAAGCCATCCATATTACAGTAGGATTTTACACGCTTATCTAATACAATATCACTAGTAGCTCTACAGCCGATAAGAAGCTAAAGTAGAATCCTACCCTCGATAGATTTCTGGCGCTTATTCGAGTCTCTATTCTACTTTAACTTCTTATCGGCTGTAGATCTACTAGCGATGTTGTATTTGTAATGCATGTAAAATCCTACTGATGGCTTTTGCAATAAAACACGGCTAATGTTGAACATTTCCTAACATCCAGACTCCACAGGCCATGAACGATGGCCGGACTATGGAACATGTCTAAAAAGAAAATCCCATTGAGTCACTAAAATCTATGTCCAAGCAGTGACATATCCATACAAATCAGATTGTGGATTGGATTGTAGATTAGATTATGGACATCGTTCATTGCCTGTGGAGTCCGGGTGTAACAAATTAATAAGGGTATTCATGCAACGATATAATTTTCCGCTTTCCAGAAAAACTTACCGCAAGATGTTTACATGAACTCCCCCTCATAAATACTTGCGTAAACGTGGGAAATACACGCCACAAATGACTTACCCCAGTGTATTAGGTTTTTTTTCTACGCTTCCCGCATCAAATTCATGAGATAAAATTGTCTGTTTTGCAGAATATTTGCCCATAAATATATGTGCATTTCTACCGATATAAAATTATATGGTTTACCAGGTTTATCTGGGTCTTACGCGTTGCTTTTGGTTTTTATCATTGGCATGAAAGTTTGCAAACAAAAACTTATGTTTCCCTGTTTCTGGATGGTCGATAAAGAGTCGATAAGATATTTTTTAAACATCACAAAACAAAGTAATACCACGTTATGTAGTATCCGCACTTTTCCTTTGTTGTTGTTTATAGTGTAAAGTTTTGCTGCGTATACACTTAACAATAAAAAAGGCCTAATATAGACTCCTTATCGATAATCCAGGAACAAGGAAACATAAGTTTTTGTTTGCAACTTTCATGCCAATGATAAAAACCAAAAACACCAAGCGTGAGAGTGGTTTTTATTAAAGGATAATATAGGATAGATATTAGTTAAAAATGTGATGCTATCTTGATATATGTACCTACGTCTTTAAACTTGAATACAACTGTTGAAATCGAGGACCAAACAAATGTAAAATTTTGAATCGGAGTAACACTTCATTTGCATTATACATTTTTACAAAATAAATCTATTGCAAGTTTTGATGGTTTGTAATAAAGAAAACTAAAATATCATTATACCTACTTTTGTGCATTGTAAACCATGCTGTTGGCTGTTCCAATTTGTTTTGACACAATAAATTTATGCAAAGTTGTCACATAGAACTTTGTTTTCTTTTGAAGTGATCTACTCGTGTCACACAGAATTCAAACAAAACAATGTAAATAAAAATAAAATGTTCTTTTCTAAAACCTATTTGTTTTTATTGTACTGCTTAAAATTTGGAATCAACTCGGGAAAAAAGTAAAATAAATAAAAAAGTTGATTGAATGAGGAATAAGATGGAAAGGTACGAGATAGAATAGTTCACCCATGTCTTCGTTGACAGAAGACAGGGACAAAAGGATTAAAAAAGATAATTGAACGAGATAGATTCAATTTGGAAAACGAAACGTTCAAAAGAGAAAGAGAACGGAACGGTCGTAGAAGAAATGATTTTTTTTTGATTGAAAGAACGATTGATTTAAATGAACGAATCTTCAGACAAACCAATACTTGATTGATTCGATCTTTCAAAATGATCGATTGACACAGCTCTAGGCTCTTCCAAACCAATGCGAAACATTCGTTGCGGCGAAGAAACATTCGTCAGTCAAAATTATTTCATATGTTTCTCCACCGCGTTGGTGTGGGCACTCTCATATATCACCATGTAAATAAATTTTGACATGCGAATGTTTTTTCGCCGCAACGAATGTTTCGCATTGGCTTGGGAGAGCCTTTATTCGATTACAACGCCAACATCTGAATATTTTCGGGATCGGCAGAGTAAGAAGTTGAAACAAGGTGGAGAGGAAATACAAATTAAAATGACAAGCTTGACTTGTTTTAACTAAGATTGATAAATAAAGTAGGTTGCAAAGTGGAAAATATTTAAAGTAAATGCTCGGATGGTGCTGAACACTGAAACCTGTTGAACGATGTCTATTGATCTCGGACAGTCCTTCATTGGGATCAAAACCCGAGTTTAAACCTCTTAAGACTATATTTACAGTCTTGTCATCTTTCAAAGTGAAAGAATGGGCCTGGATATTTGGGTTGTCTCTAAAATTTCCCATCAGCTACCGATGAGCCTCTGGTTCGTCTACGTATAGCTTGCACGTATTGTTACTACCCTGTCTAAACTCATATTTAAATTTTGCCTCTGAGGACTTGACTTTTAGATCAGCTGCTAGCTGTTTCGAATTAATATTTTTAAGAATAATAGGTGGGCAAAGCTTACCTTTCTTACGGCTGCTGCCGTCACTGGAACTGTTGTTTTCTGTTGATTGCGGCTGGTTTCTCTCCGTGTTGACTCTGCTGCTGCTTTTGGTGGCGGTGATGTTGGCGGTGGCGGTGGTGGTAGCGGTTGTGGTGGCGTTGATGGTGGGAGTTGGTTGGATTGAGGTGTTGCAATCCTCCTCCCTTGTTGCTGACGTTATCTCCCCTGTGTCGGGGACGTCATCGTCCGTTTTATTTTTTTTTTAAACACTGGCGCGAAATTTTAAACAGCTTATTATTAATATGTAGTATGATTCTACATAACATTTTACTAATTCTTTAACAGTTTACTAAAATTTTCAAAATTTCGAATACTTTTTAACTAGTATCGTAATAAACTAATTTCCTTAATAAAATCAGCTGAACACGTCCAAAAAAGTGACAGCTCGTGCAAAAAATTCACAAACACCCCTGATTTTGACAATTTTAAACGTCAAATTGTCATATGGATTTAGTACAATACTAAAAAGATAAAATAGCCATTTGGTGATTTTAACTTTAGTAAAATGTGAGGAGATGGTATGATGCTAAGCTCGTTTAAAATTAGCAAAATACACTTTTTAATCTAGTATTATACTAAAAATGATTTGACATCGCACTAAATCGACTAAAATTTTGCGCCACTTTCTTTAACTTTGACTTTAAAATTTTTTCTAAATGTTAAATTTTTTTAAAGGCACATTATTATTTTTTCAAAACTGTTGTCCTTAATATAAATGTTCATATAAAACAACGTTTAAAAAATTTCATTTCAACCGAAAAAGTTTTTTCATGTTTGACTGTTACCTCGAGTTAAATTTTTTTTCGAATCCAATACCTACTTACTAATAATAATTAAATTAATTAAAATTCACAATCAAGTTAAATAATTTATTATATTTATTTTAAATTAGATTAAATTTACCAGACATTATATTTCAATAAACAGAACTCAATTGACATCTCGTTTCTTAACATTTTTTCCCAACAACATAAACACATCAGCTTCACGACTATCGATATTTTTTTTTCAAACTATCGATAGTCCCGATAGTTCAAAACCATCGATTAAACTATCGATGTTTTATTAACACAAGTATAATAAAGAAGCCTTAGAAATCGTAATCTAGTATCAAAATGGTAAACTTTTTTTTCAATTTCAGTTTGAATTTCAGTTGAACTTTGTGTGATCTTGTGTTCTTTTATTCGATTACAACGCCAACATCTGAATATATTCGGGATCGGCAGAGTAAGAAGTTCAAACAAGGTGGAGAGGAAATACAAATTAAAATGACAAGCTTGACTTGTTTTAACTAAGAGTGATAAATAAAATAGGTTGGAAAGTGGAAAATATTTAAAGTAAATAAACCCGAACGGCGCAAGTTGAAAATTCAAATTAATTCGTAAATCATTTCATTTATGTTGTATTTTCTTTAAGTCTGTTCTTTATAAATCTATCGCATTAATAAGATCGAGTGGTTAAAATATAATATAGAAATAATATATTTAAGTGAAGTATCGACGATTGAGACATCAGTGTAAATACTAATTGCACAAAGAATTTCCAGAAGTGTACATACATAAAAAAAAGGTATTTTATGTTGTCGAAAGTTATTATTCATTGTTTTTTTTTTATGTTCTTGAAATAGAACAGTTAATGATAAATGCAGACAAATTTAAACCACTTTGCCGGCAGTTTTATATCAAACAAATTCAAGGAGTGTTTCAATATCCTTGATGTAATGGCTCTACCAAGCCAATTTCAAATCGGTGCAAAACGTTCGCAACATTAAAAGATACACAATGCTAAATAACAAAAAAAAAAAAAAAACTCGTCAGCTAATTTTTCCCGTCGGTTTGGGGAGCCTTCAATGTATAGCGCATTACAAGTTTAAAAAAGAACTTGATTTTGAAAATCTACAATTTTATGTACATAACACATTTTTTTATAAATTTTAACTTTTTGACTGCTCGTGGTCTGAAACATCCTTAGACAACTGTTGTGCCAACTGTTTTTCAGTAAATGTACCTTATTGGTACTTGACATGCCGCCTCCACAGGCCATCAACGATGGCAGGACTATGGAACATGTCTACAAAAAATCCAATAGAGTCGCAAAACTCCATGTCCAAGCAGTGACATATCCATACCAATCAGATTGGATTGGATTGGATTGGATTGTAGATTGGATAATGAACATCGTTCATGGCCAGTAGAAGTGGCATGTTATGGTAGTTTTTGCAGTCTGAGTTAGTTACACTTAAGTGCCCAACATAAGGGACACGTAACTTATTCAGATGCACTGCAAAAATAGACCTTATGTATCCTATTTTGAGCACTTAATTGACACTTGGTACTGTAAAGCTGGCCCTTAGTAAGCTATCATATTTTATTTGTTAAATTTTAGTAATAGACCGAGAGCACAAAGCAATTTTTAGGTGTGAACGATAGAAAAAACTACTTTTGTATTAAGATAGATCTATACTGTTCATATGCAAATATGAAAGTCTGGCATGTCGGTGTTTGGGCATTTGTACGAAATGCTGCATTCAAAATGCATTTTTTTCTTAAAGCGGTACAAAGGGTAGGAACTTTAAAATTGTATTTAATTGAAGAGCTGAGCGCCCTAAACATGGGGTTCGAGACCTTTTCTGTGCGTCAAAATGCCTGCAAAACGCACTCAAAGATTGAAGCTTAGAGTGCAGCCATTGCAGCCATTTGGCTCTTCGGAAAATATTTTGGATTCTGTAGCCATGGATAGGGCACTCAGCTCTTTTATTACATAATATTTTAAAGTTCCTACACTGCATTTTCAGTGCACTGCAGATTAAATGCAGTATTGAATACGAAGGCCCCAATTCCGATATGCCAGACTTTTATATTTGTATATGAATAGTATGGACCTATTTTAAAACAAAAGGAATTTTCGTTCTTAACCGAAAATTGCTGTGGGTTCTAAGTAAAAAAGCAAATTATGGCGGGTAGGTAGAGCTTACTCTGCCAAATCTTAGATTAAAATAAGTAAGAAACCCGTTTTAGTTTGTAAAGCCGATAAGGGCGTTTATTTCTTGAAGTTAGAGTTCTTCATAGTTCACCATACGCCATTGCCAAGGTACTTATGGATTAAAACAAAAAAAAAACAGATTAAAACAAGGGTATCCTAAAAAAAATCACCAAAATTATCTAGGTAAACGAATTGTTAGAAATTTGATAAAGGATTTATTTAAGGCTGTTTGTTTCAGTCAAAGTTGAACATAACTTGAGGATTTTAATTTTCAACTTGTGAATTTGTTTTTATTCACACAAAGCTAACGTTTTCATCTTTCAATTTTCAACTCTAGATCAAATTGGCCATCAACTTCTTCAATAAAAGTGAAGAAGATAGAAATGACAAGCATTCTGTACGTTGAAAAAACACAGTTCAAGAAGTTGATGTTGGAATTCAAAAATAGGACGAAAGTGACATAATTTGACTTGCGCGCTCGTCTCTCAAACCGACAAAAATGATATTGCTCAAATGCACCATCTTCACTACTTTTGACGGAAACGCCAATAATTATGAGCAAAAAAGAATTTCTTGTGTTCTTACAAAAAAAAAAAAGAATATTTATTGAATAAAAACTTATACAACTAATATGTATTTATCTTAAACTCAAATATTCTTTACTAGTACATGCTTAAAAGTATCGGTTTTGAGATTTCAGCAAAAGTCTTCTTTTCAATTTCCAATTTCTGTGGAGTGACTCAACATTTCGTTTCTTGTCCGCTTTTGTAGATTGGTTAGATTAAATCTGTCTGTCCCAATCCTTATCAGAAATGTCTATGATTTTGTCTAGATCATGAAAAATCTCCCAAACCAACCGGCGCTACAACGAAATTTTATCTTATCAAAATAAATTAATGGGTATAAACGAGAGCGATGCGTCTCGCCATATTAAACCATTATGTTAAGTAAAACACTTGTTTGATTTTCACTTATATCACAGTTTTTATTTATTTTTATCAACGCGTTTCGTCTTATAAGGACATCATCAGGAGACTAATGATAAACAAGCTCCAAGTGTTACAAAATAAGGGAATGAGAGCCATACTATGTTGTAATCGTTATACACCTGTAAGCAATATGTTAAGTACATTGAAATGGCTTTCTGTAAAACAAAAAAATATTTTTAATACCTTAATTTTTATTTTTAAAGTAAAGAATAACATAGTGCGTATTTATTTACAAAGAAGAGTGATCACCAGAGGTGAAATGAGACAACGTATCCTAAGAAATGATAATAATTTACACCTACCATTTTTTAAAAATACTGGAACACAAAATATTTTATTTTTTAAGGGATAGCAAATTTATAATCGTCTTCCTTTCAATGTTATATTAGAAACTAATATTGTAAGATTTAAACGCTCAATTACTATTTTTGTAAAAACTAATTATTAATGCAAACAATTGTAAAAACGTAAAAAATAGCAAATTTAATGCTAAATAAAAGTTGCTACTACTACTACTAACTATACATATACAGGGTGTCCCGTAAGTAATGGATAACCCTGAAATGCCGCATAGAAGACTTTATGACCGTGCTGAAAACTGATAAAAAAAAGTTCTATCCCAACCACAAGAAAAGTTATATGCATTTTTTGTTCAGTGCATTATTTTTTTTCTTACTTTACATTTTTGAACACCACGACTACAAGTGAATGAGTTCCATCATTTTTTTTTTGCAGGAATATTTTACATTACTTGTGCCAACATAAGTAGAAGAAAATTATTATAACTGTTGAACTTCTTAGAGAAAAAAATTATTTAACATTGAATTTCAATGCAAAATGTTAAAACAAATAATTTTTGAAAAAGTTAAATCATAGCTGGTATAAAAAAAATGCATGAATACCTGAGTGGCCAACTATTTTAAAAATATGCGCGTTAAATGCAGATTTCAAAATGGTATTACTTATTTTTATATCTAGAGTCAATAGCAAGTTATTGGTAAAAATCTGCAATACTAGAGTAAATTTAGCAAAAACAAAAGTTTTCAAAATTAGCACAGTAAACGTGAAAATAGTACCAAGCGTTGAACATAGGAGATTTTTGATTTATTGGCTGATTCTACGATGTTGTCCTTATGATAAATCCAAGCTTTCAACTTCTAGGGCCGAATGCATTATTGATAAAAATGTCAAAAAAGTGCAAAAAACGGTTACATTTTCGAGCTTGTTTTGAATTTTACCTGTTCTATTGGGCTTTAACAAACCCATCAAATATTTTGTTGGTTGCTATTAGTTTATTTGTTATTTTCTCTAAACAAAAAGTTTTTGAGCCAGCTTTTTTTTTCTAATCACATGATCACTTAGTTAGAAAACAAAAACAAAAATAGATAATTTTTTAATTTTTTTTTATTTAAAGCAAATGCTCAAACTGTTTTCCACCCACTCTTATACAGGATCTGCACCTCCGAATAAATGAACGTCTTAGTGAACGTGCAAGGTTTTGCTCAGAAATTTGTAATGCAGCTGCCTCCACACGATTTCTTAGCTCCTCTAAAGACCTGATCGGCTTGCTGTATACGATTTCCTTAATGCATCCCCAATAAAAAAAAAATCAAGTGGATTTAGGTCTGGTGAACGGGGTGGCCATAAAATTGGTCCCAGACGTCCTATCCATCTGCCTGGATATCTGGCATTTAAATATGCCCGCACAGGCACAGCATAGTGTGCTGGACAACCATCATTTTGAAGCCAATGGGATTCCTTTAGTTCTTGAGGCACTTCTTCCAGCAAGGTTGGGAGATCATTTTGGAGGAACTCCAAATAACCTTGGCCAGTTAAAATCCCCGGCAACTCAAAGGGTCCAATTATTTTCCCATTGAGAATCTCAGTCCAATAGTTTATTTTGAATTGGTATTGGGACCTGTCTTCCCTCATGATGTTTGGGTTTTGTAGTGCCCAGAAGTGGAGATTATGGAGATTAGTGTGGCCATCTCTTTTAAATGTCGACTCATCGCTCCAAAGAATTTTGTCAAAAAACTGCGGATCTTCTTCAATTTTCATTATCATTTGTCGACAAAAACTCATTCTCGTTTCAAAATCTTGCGGCTGGAGAGTTTGCACCCGTGTTAGGTGAAAGGGATGATATTTATATTTACTTAGCACATTATGCGCAGTCGTCTTTCCGATCCCAGTGCGTCGTGCTATTGCTCGGATTGATACTGTAGGATCTCGGTCAAGTTCCGCAAGCACTAAGTCTTCGGTATATCCTCGAGGGGGTCGTCCCACGCCAGCACCACCAACACCACTACCAGGCAGCCTTCCTTCCGAGAAACAGCTATGGACTCTAATAAACACTCGATAATCCGGGTGACGTGCGTTAGGGTACCGTTCCCTATACAGAGTCGCAGCTTCGTTTGCGTTGCCTCTGCACTCTCCATAAATGAAATGCATGTTTGCATATTCTTGTGCAGAATACAGAATACGTAGCATCGAAAAAGTTCAATCAAACGTCTTAATTATCAAAAAGCAGGTTCAGGAAAACAGCTATTTAGACCGTTAATTTTTCTGAAGAATGAACAATAAAAACGATATAAATAAGTGTTCGTCGTGGTCTTAATCTTATGAATTAAGATCAAATTACAAAAACTTTAATTCAAAATTTAAAAAACTTACGATTTTATGCGTTCTCACTTTCTCAGGATCTTACAATTTACTATTTAAAAAACAAAATTAAAATTGAATCAGCAGACTTTTTGTTTGGAGAAAATAACAAATAAAAAATAGCAACCAACAAAATATTTGATGGGTTTGTTAAAGCCCAATAGAACAGGTAAAATTCAAAACAAGCTCGAAAATGTAACCGTTTTTTGCACTTTTTTGACATTTTTGAAAACTTTTGTTTTTGCTAAATTTACTCTAGTATTGCAGATTTTTACCAATAACTTGCTATTGACTCTAGATATAATAATAAGTAATACCATTTTGAAATCTGCATTTAACGCGCATATTTTTAAAATAGTTGGCCACTTAGGTATTCATGCATTTTTTTATACCAGCTATGATTTAACTTTTTACAAAAATTATTTGTTTTCACATTTTGCATTGAAATTCAATGTTAAATAATTTTTTTTCTCTAAGAAGTCCAACAGTTATAATAATTTTCTTCTACTTATGTGTTGGCACAAGTAATGTAAAATATTCCTGCAAAAAAAAAATGATGGAACTCATTCACTTGTAGTCGTGGTATTCAAAAATGTAAAGTAAGAAAAAAATAATGCACTGAACAAAAAAATGCATATAACTTTTCTTGTGGTTGGGATAGAACTTTTTTTTATCAGTTTTCAGGACGGTCATAAAGTCTTCTATGCGGCATTTCAGGGTTATCCATTACTTACGGGACACCCTGTATGTATGTAATTACAATAGTGCGTGCTAGGTTCATTTAACAGTGTGTCAAGATTTTTTTTTTTTATTTTCATTTACTGTATAACAAATATAATAAACTAGTCATGAAGTACATTATATTTTTTATTTATCGAAAATAAAATTGAGCAAAGGTAAACCCCTTTGTTAAGTCTACTTGGTAAATAAGGATGTTCAAATGTTTGTGATTATTGATCTCATATATTTCAAATTTATCCAGAACACGACCAGACGGGAGACAGTGGAGAATTTCAATATTATCTGGAGAACAAAAATGTCCCTTTGTCTTTATATGCTGGACAGTCCAGAAGACGGATCCGAGTGGGCTGAGGCATTCCTATGTTCGGCAAATCTTTTTTGTAAGGTTATTGAAGTTTTTCCGATATGTAATCCATCGCAACACTCGCAGTTGATTTTGTAGACTCTACTTTTTTGTAACAGTTTGGAAGATCTTCTTATTTTGTTGTTGCAAAGGTAGTTTTGGAGAGTGATTATTGAAATAAAATACGTTTTATCAATATGAAAAACTAGATGAGAATAATAATTTTATTCTAGAGAACTTACATTGAAATAAATGAAATAAAAATTAAACAAATCAAGTAAATAAAAAAAAGTGTTTTCTGAGATAGTATTTTACAATACCCTCACTTGTAGAATATTTTGAATAATTAAATTAATTAAGAAATTTAAAATTAAATTAACACAAAGACTTAAGATACAAATTAAAATTCAACATAATCCTATATTGTCGGCACAAAATTTGTTTTTTTTTTTTTCTTTAGAAACCGCCTTCGTTAAGCTATCAGCTATCATTTGATGAGTCGATATAAAACCCAGTTTTACAGTTCCATCTTCAATGTGGTCGCGGACAAAATGATACCTTATGTCAATATGTTAAGTCCTTGGCCTGAATCCATCTGATTGAGCAAGTTTGATTGCACCTTGGTTATCATATGAAAGTTGGATTGTTGAAGTTTGTTTACTTGTTCATTTGACAATTGCTTCAACCAAATCGCTTCTTGTACAGCTGATGACATTGCCATATATTCTGCCTAGGTACTTGATAAGGCAATGGTTAGTTGCCTTTTGCTTGCCCATGATATTGCCGCATTTGACATCTTAAATAAATAATCAGTGCATGAGCGTCTTTTGTCTATGTCCGATGCATCGCTGTAACCATGGAAATCAGTTAAATCGTCTTCGGAATAATTCAACTTAAGATCCAAGGTCCCTTTTAAGTAATGCATAATACGTTTTACAGTTGTTACAGTGAGATATACCATATGTTGTGTTGAATCGACTTACATCGTTTACGGCAAACGGTATTTTTTTTATTTTATTTATGTTTTTTTATTTATTTAAAAAAAAAAAAACAGTAACCTAGGACCTTTACAGATCATCATTAGATCATCATCTGGTCTTGTGCATTGTGCCAAATAGAACAAGCTACCAACAGCTTTCTGGTATGGTATTTTTGCTAAGTCTTTATCTTTATCTTCATCTGATAACAAATTAATCGATAGCTTCTGATTGTTATCACTTGGTGTAAATCCGGTTTACAATCCTCTATCTTGAATCGAGTTAAAATATCTTTAATATATTTTGTTTGGTCCAATTCAACACCATTGTCATATTGGATTATGCGGATTCCTAAGCACCTACTAACTGGACCCATATCCTTCATTTTAAATGACTTGCATAACGATTCTTTAATCTTTTTCAAAATTGTTTGATCTTTCCAGAAGATTAAAATATCATCAACATAGATTGCCAGATTGATCTTGATTGAAATATACACATGGATCCAATTTAGATTTTTGTAATCCAAATGACTTAAGTGCTGATTCTAATGTCAGGTTCCATTGTCGTCCAGCCTGGTTTAGCCCATACATTGCACGATTCAATTTGCATACTTTTCCAGATCCATCCTTAAATCCTTCTGGTTGTTCAATATATATTTCTTCGTGCAACTCACTTTGTAGAAATGCCATTACCGCGTCCATTTGATCAATCATCATATTATTCTTGACAGCCAATGCGATTAAAAAACGAATTGTCTGATGACGAACAACTGGCGAAAACGTCTCATTGTAATCTTATCCATAAATTTGATTACAGCCATTTGCCACCAGACGTGCTTTGTGTCGAATAATCTTTCCATCCATGTCTCGCTTTGTAGTGAATACCCATTTTGTTTTCAAGACTTTGCGGTTATTCGGCAGATCCGTCAAATGCCATGTTTTGTTTTCATCCAGGGAATTCATGTCGCTTTCCAGAGCCTTCTTCCAAGCTATATTATCAGTTCGATCCATAGCTTCCTTGACTGTAATTGGATCAATCTCTTCATTGTTCGCACTCGTGTAGTACGTTATAAAATCTTTAACTTTGCGAGGTTTTGCTGGTCGTTGTGATTTTCTTGGTGTTGACCTTGTATCTAAAACAACAGTTTCATCTGGTTGATACAGAACATCATCGTCATTCAAAGCATCGTCAAATGCCTCTAAGGTTGAACTTTCATTGCCATCAGTGTCTACATTAGCAACCGGAAAACATTCTAACGGATTATTGATACTTTTATTTAAAACTGGTTGCGTTAGTTCCCTCGATTGCTCTGAACTTGCTTCATCGTCATCTCAAAACACGTTTAAAACGGCGGTAGTTCAATTAGCTCGTGGAAAATTACATCTCGACTCACAATTAGTTTTTTTTTATGAAAATTGATGCAACGATAACCCTTCTTATCACTGTCGAAACCAACAAAAATCATTTGTTTGGATTTTTTTTCTAGTTGCCTTCGACGTTCCTTTGGAACATGCACCATGACAGGAGAACCAAATATGCGTAAATGTGAGACATCAATTTTCTTACCGGTCCAAATTTCCTCTGGGGGTTTGTCTTTTAATGAAGTGCACACTGAGCGATTATTTACATACCAAGCAAAGTTTACTGCTTCAGCTCAAAAATCATCTTTCAATTTTGCATCAAATAACATACACTTTGCACGTTCAACTATGGTACGATTCATTCGTTCAGCTGTTCCATTTTGTTGTGGTGTGTAAGTTGTTGTTAATTGATGCTGGATACCACTTTTCCGACAAAAAATATCAAATTGACGTGAACAATACTCAGTTCTATTATCTGTACGAAAAATCTTTATTTTTTTTTGGCGTTTGATTCTCAACATAAGCTTTAAAGTCTGTGAATGTATTCAATACTTCGGATTTTTCTCCCAAAAAATAAATGAAAATTTTCTTTGAAAAATCATCAATAAATGTCAAGATATACCTGGCTCCCCCAATTGATCTTGATTGCATTGGTCCCACTAAATCTGAATGAATAATCTACAATAAATCATTGCTGTAGCTTTCATTTGATTTGAAGGGTTCACGTGTTTGTTTACCTTCATCACAAACTACACAATTCCTTAAGCCAATATCTTTATTTTTGAAATTCATTCCAGTTACCGCACCATCTCGCATTTTACGTAAACTTCCATAGTTTAAGTGACCAAATCTTCTATGCCACGTAGTAACATTTGCCTCTGCATTCCTTGACCAGAAACATAAACCCTTTTCCGATATCAGTTTATAGTCACCATTCTCCGGTTTACAGCATACGATTTCCTCGTCATTTTGGTCATAAATGGTACAACCATTTTTATCAGAGACTAATTTGTTTCCAGCTTGAACCACGTTGTAAACCGATAGCAAATTGACCGAAACTTCTGGCACATGCAAGACATTCGACATTTCAATTTCTTCTCCTTTTAAAGTAAGAGTAGATCTTCCAACACATTTAACCATCATCTGAGTATTGTTTGCAGTTAAGATTTTTTGAACATTCGAAGTTGTTTGAGCTGACAATAAATCTTTATTTGTCCTTCCTTTCCTTTTCTTTATACTTTTTTTTAAATTCGGAACTTATATGGTTTTTACCCCCACATGAATAGCATTTGATTCCCCGCCGATTTTGTTTAGAATTTGCACCTGTCTTAGCCACTTTTTTTCCATAGAATGCTCCCCCTTTACCTTCACTTCCAAATTGAGTATCCAATAGTTTCATTTTTATTTCATTAGCACTAAGTTTGTTTGTACTTGCTTCGAAACTCAAAATTAGAGGTACTCGTCCGTCAATCCAGCCAACAAAAGCTGCCAACCATTCATCATCGATGTTAAAATAAATGCTTACCAATTTACTTGAAGTGCTAACGATTTGATCGATGTACGCTTGCATGTTATCGCATGATTCCAAACGAATTGAAATTAATGTGCGCAATAAACCAATTTTTCTCATTAGTCCTCGATCCTCATACATACCCTGCATTTTCGACCAAATTTCCAACGCACTCTTGCATGGTCTGATATGTACAAATAAATCGGATTCGACACTGAGAGCCAAATACGATTTTGCTGAACTTAGCTTATGTGCATTTTCTTCAACTGCTGTATTGATATCATCTGGTTTTGGTTTGATGCAAAAATTCAACTTCTTCAGCTCCAGAAAACTTTGAATTGCAAATGACCAATTATGAAAATTTTCATCTTCCTTCAATTTTTCAATCCCAAACTCCAAATTCATTCAGCCTGCCATTTCGATCTTAGTTAAAAATATTTTGTTTAAATAATTTTGCACCAAATGCTTAATCGAATATTCAAGAAAATAAACAATGAAAAAATTAGGACTTGTATTTTATTTTTTATTTTCTAGGCGTTATCTGGTATCATAACCTATTGAAATAAAATACGTTTTATCAATATGCAAAACTAGATGAGAATAATAATTTTATTCTAGAGAACTTACATTGAAATAAATGAAATAAAAATTAAACAAATCAAGTATATAAAAATAAAGTGTTTTTTGAGATAGAATTTCACAAAAGTGCTGTTGTTGAAAAATGCTGGTTTTATTCCTTGCAGTTGAAAGAGGTTCTACTAAATGCTCGGATACTCCAGATAAGTAGGGTATTTTTCGCCTCCTTCTCCGCAGTTGTTGGAAATAAAGTCTTTAATACTTCTCGCTTAGATTTATTTCTAAATAAATTATAAACTATCTTTTTTGTATAACTATTTGCAATTGCAATCTGTAGAATCGTGTGGAATTTCTTTTTAAAATCCATCTGGCTTAGTAGAACTCTTATTAATGTCTAGAATGGGACGCCGACATTTTTGTACTCCAAGGATGGGCTGAAGATGCGGGAATTATTGTATCTGTACAAGTTCCTTTTCTAAAAATGCCAAACTGTAGTTTGTTATCCGAAATGGATAGCGTCAAGTCTAAAAAGTTTAGGGAGACTGGACCATACTCCAATGTGCACTGGATATTAGGATCTAGTTTACTTAAAACATATTTGAAGTACTTTGGGAACGTTTTCCCAAAGGAAAACGTTTTGTAAAATTATTGTTTTTGATGTTAAAAATGAACACATTCAAAATAGTCAACGATATACTCGGTTGCAAATGGAGAGAAAGAAGATCCCATATCCAAACCAGATAGTTGAGTATAGACCTTACCGTCAAACTCGAAGTATTTGTGGTCCAAGCATACGGATGGCACATCTATAAATTGCTAACATCTTTCCTGGTCTAAAACTTTTTCCTTGAGATGTTGAATTAAAAGTATTTTTAATTTTTCAGTGGGTATAAATGGGAGAGATTTTTTACGTCAAAAGAGACTAGCTTGGCGTTAGCTGGTAGAACCAAATCATTGGTTTTTCCCATTTGTTCCATAGAATTCTTAATAGAATATTTGGGATCAACATTTAAAATTTTTGGGAGAATATTCGATAATTTCTTTCCCAGTTCTTGCACGGCGGCATTTTAAGAAGAGGATACAGGTCGCACCGGGTCTCCTTCTTTATGTAATTTTAGTAAATCATAAATCACTGGAACAGAGGGATTGCTATTTCTTAATCTGCTCTTCTCACTTTCGTCGAATATCAAATTTCAGGAGTGTATAGTCTCGTACACCTTTTTATTATATTTAATAGTTGTGTGAGAACATATTTCCTTTATTTGCACCGTGCATATACACTCGCGCATTTTCCTCATGTATTCTTCTTTCTAGAATAGAAATCGCATTTCCCTTATCAGCTTTACAAAGAATTAAATTATTATCTTTTATCGTGCCTTTCAATGATCTGATTGTCTTATCAAATGATTTTGAACATTGTTGTATAGTGCTATCGTTGTCGTCTACTTACTTTTTTATAACTTTGGCACAATCCATTCTACATCCTAAATTTGCATCTGGTAAGGCAGCATCTGTATGTACAGCAAGTTTAACAAGATGCGACACTTTTGCATTTGGTATGTATGCATAGTTCAGACCTAGCATCAGTACATCAGTTTCAGTGGAAGAAATTAAACTTCGGACCTCTTCCCCACTCGTTCGTTGAAGTTAAACGTACTTTGGTGACCCATCTACTGGACTGTCCCAGCATATAAAGGCAACGGGACAATCTTGTTCTACAGATAATATTGAACTTCTCCACTGTCTCCCGTCTGTTCGTGTTCTAGATAAATTTGAAATCTTTGAGATCAATAAACACAAACATCTGAACATCCTTAATTGCCAAGTAGACTTAACAAATAAAAGCTCTCTGCTCAATTTTATTTTCGACTAGCGTAAATATACCCGCTTCGCCGGGTGCTATAAAATAAATTAACTAATTCAATACAAACAAAAAATTGAATTTACATTGTGTTTAAATTTTAATACATTTTATTCGAGTGCTTTTCGATGTACAATATTTTTTTGTTTTTCCATCGGTTGTTAAGATTATTATGATTATTAAGGCAGACGGTTTGCCTGCACGTGAAGATGCAACATACAGTTGCCCATGCGCAAATACTGGAACCTCTAAATTAATACCGCATATTCCCAAAGATTGGCCTTGTACTTTATTAATCGTAATGGCAAAAGCAAGTCGTATAGGAAACTGAAGAAGTTTGAAATCGAATGATAAATCGTTTGGAATCATTGGAATTTAAAATTGTTGCTTCGATTACATTGTTCAAAAACCTTTTAACTGCAAGACTGGTATCATTGCAAAGCCGAGATTGATTAATATTGCGTAGCATTATTATATGCGCGCCAACTTTCAATGGTAGATAATCTGGTGGCAAACCAGGTAAATCAAGACAGTTCAAATATTCAGTGGGATAATTCACGACATCATCTTGATTCATAACTTTGTCGATCGACTTGTATGCAAACAATTGAGTTGGTATTTTATTCATAATGTCTGCATTGATATCATTTACGTCTTTATTTTTGCCTGCCAGAATTGCTCGTTCACTCAACCAATCAAGATTATTGGATCCCATTAGATTTACAAATATAAAATCACTCACATATTAATTTGTAGAAGGAGGTTACACGTATAATTGTGTATCATTAGTTTTTCAAAATTTATAAATTTTTCATTACCTAACTTTTAGCAATTTTCTAAGTAAATACATACACTCAAAAGGTATGAATTTTTCGCATTATGGAAAATTCTTTCTCTTTTTTAACAATTTATTTTGTGGTGACAGTGAATAATTTTAATTCTTATAATTGTCTATGTCCTATATGCTTTTATTTTATATCTCATTTATAAATATCAAAAAAGTATTGCTCCTGTTATGGCCATTTACAGGTATTTTATGTTTATTTTAGCAAATTTGTTCCTTCAATTATGTTTAAAAATCCATATTAAAGCTTGCGATTGTCGATGAAAAATAAAAATAATCCCGAAATAATTGTTGATTGGTATAAATTATTATAAAATTTAATTTTAGATAGTCGGCTAAATAAAAAGTTATAATATTCACTATTTAGTCAAAATATTCCTACCTATATTATCTGTTTAAGCGTATTAGTCTTTAAAATTGTATGGTTGTCTACTAATACTTAGTATGTATTTAAATAGTGAGACCACGAACTTTCCATAGACATAAATTTTAAATTTCGGATAAATTCTTTTCGATTTATAGCCAATTTTACTTACTTTACTTTTGATGGCGCTCACAGCCCAGGATGGGCTTCGGCCTCAACTAACAAGCCCCTCCAGCCAGCTCTGTCCCTAGCTAGCCGCTTCCAGTTGCGCACACCGAGTGCTTTGACGCCGTCATCCACTTGTTTGCGCCACCTGTTACGGGTTCTTCCTCTGCTGCGTACGCTCCACGTGACCCAGCCATCTCAGCCGCTGTTTTTTAAGCTTTTTGACCAGGTCAACGTCGCTGTATCTTCTCCTCCATACTCCTTCGATACACACCGGACCGAAAATCACACGAAGAATCTTCCTCTCAAAGCATCCTAGCAGATTTTTATCCGACTCTTTCAGTGTCCATGCTTCTGACACATAAAGCAGGACCGGGAAGGGTCTTGTATAAAGTCTCCTTGGTTCTCTGAGAGAGGGCCTTTCTACTTAAATGCCTAGACCGAAGAAACAGCGGTTGGCAAGAGTAATTCTTCGCTTGATCTCTGCACTGATGTCATTCTGCGATGTAATAGTGGAGCCCAGGTAGACAAAGTCCTTGACAACTTCGAAGTTATATCTGTCCATCGTGATATTTTGCCCGAGTCGACGATGTTGGCAAATGCCCCTGCCACAGCTCGCTTTGTTCTGCCGACAATGTCTATGTCATCCGCATACGCAAGCAATTGAACGGACTTTTGATAGATTGTACCGCTGGTGTTGTCATGTGCGTTGCGTACAATGGCTTCAAAAACGATGTTGAATAGGTTGCATGATAACGCGTCGCCTTGGCTCAATCCTTTCTCAAAATCAAAGGAATCGGTGGTGTTTTTTCCAATTTTGAAGGAGCAGCGAGATTTTTCTATTGTCATCTTGCACAGGCGGACGAGTTTGGCAAGGATGCCGAGACTCGACATGGCTCTGTATAATTCGTCCCTTTTCACGCTATCATACGCGACCTTAAAATCGATAAAAAGGTGGTGTGTATCGATCTGGAATTCCCGGGATTTTTCTAAAATCTGTCGGAGTGTGAACATTTGATTGACGGTTGACTTGCCAGGCCTAAAACCACACTGATAGGGACCGCTCAGATCGTTGACAAAAGGTTTTAAGCGGTCACACAGGATAGCCGACAAGATTTTATAAGCGACGTTTAGGAGACTAATTCCACTGTAGTTGGTACATTTCAGAACATCTCCCTTTTTATGGATGGGGCAAACTATACGGAGGTTCCATTCATCGGGCATACTTTCATCCGACTAAATTTTGCAGATGAGCTGGTCTATGCTCCTAGCCAATTCATCTCCCGCTGATTTAAATAGTTCGGCTTGTAAGCCATCCGCACCAGCAGCCTTGTACGACTTAAGTTTGGATATCGCCAGCCGCACTTCGGTTAGGTCGGGTGGACGGAACTCTTGGCCATCATCGTCCAAGTTGAATGGAGCCTTCTGCTTATTAGCGGCATCTTGGCTGTCTTCGCCATTAAGCAGTCTAGAGAAGTGTTCTTTCCAGATCCTCAGCACTGACTGTGTGTCTACTACCAAATTCCCACTCTCATCTCGGCAGGCTTCCGTTCAAGCCTTAAATCCTTGGGTGGATCGCTTCACCCTCTGAAAATTTTTTCGAACATCTCCCCTACCGCTATAACCCTCAATAGACTCTACCGCCCGCTACTAGTGCTCTCTCTTTTTCCTCCTGAGAAGTCGGCGCTCCTCTTTTCGTTTCAGCCCGTAGAGCTCCCGGGCTACTCTCTCAGCAGCTCGTGTTCGAGTCTTCAGTATTGCCTGGTAGGACTCGTCCTTAGCTGAATGCGCTATCCGGCACTCTTCATCGAACCAGGGGTTTCGTTGTATTCACCTAGTGAAACCCAGCACATCATAGGCGGCACTTTTGATGGCTTGTTGACAGTGTTTCCACTGGTCCTCTGCACTTGATGCTGGTGGCGGACCTTCTGAGAGATTAAGAGTTACGTGGTCTTGCGATTTAAGCTTCTCGACATCGAATCTTTTCACAGCATCTGCTCTGCGTTGTCGCGTCATGGATATCCGCATACGTAGTCAAGCTACCAACAGGTAGTGATCCGAGTCAATGTTGGCCCCTCGGAACGTTCGGACTTCCAAGATACTGCAAGCATGTCTCGCGTCTATCGCAACGTGGTCGATTTGGTTGACGGTTAGTTGATCACGCGACCGCCAAGTCCCCTTGTGTATATTGAGGTGAGGGAAGTAGGTGCTTGAGATGATGACATTTCGCCCCGCCACAAAGTCTGCCAGCCTGTGTCCGTTGCCGGAAGTTTCGTCGTGAAGGCTGTGTCCTCCGACTATCGAACCAAAGATGCCCTCCTTTCCGAGTCTTGTGTTGAAGTCACCAAGAAAGATCTTCACGTCGTACTTCGGGCACATATCATACATTGTCTCCAGGAGATCGTAGAATGCTTCTTTGGTTGAGTCCTCTCTCCTTTCATGGGGGGCGTGAACACAGATCAGCGTAATGTTCTCCCTCCTCCTCCCCCCCCCCTTCTCTCGTTGGCTGTCCCCAACAGCTTTCCACGGGGATTTAAACCCCGTCTCCAGCTGAGGTACTAGACACCCGATGTTCACCACTAGGAGTTGATAGACAGGTGGGTTTTGAGAAAAACCTGTGGACGCTTGTGTCCTCTTGAATGCACATAACTACCCTTTTGAACAGCCAATTTTAGGCAGACAAATTGACAATTTTAAAAATTTTATCTGTAAAAATATTTCTAATGTAAACTGAAATTATTTTGTGAAGCTTGTGAGCAACGCACAGTTATGTTTTGGTCGTAATGATATGTTAATGAAACAATTTCATTTCCTTTCCCGACGTTTCGACGGTGGTTGCCATCTTCTTCATGGGATCTTTTATTTACAAAAACAAATTGAATTTATTATACACATGAGAACATTTGGTGTAACACTTAAGCAAACTTACATTAGGTAGATGTTTACAATTTACATAGATAAATCAACATTTATTAGCAATATTTTAGAAGAGAATTAGAGCAATTGGTGTGTTGGTTTTGTTTTTCAAAATTTTTCAATTTTGTATTAACTTTTGCGTTTAAAGTACCAAAAATCGAATTGATTTTTCACAAAATCATATTTTTACTATGAATTTTTTTTAAGATTTTGCAAAAATTTGAACACAGAAATTTAGATTATAATTTTATACCTTAAATTCATGTATCATTTTTTATGAACTATTAAGTATAACTGAAGTTTGAAGCCTCTTTAAATTGGCTAAATGGAGCATTTTTGTGATTTATTTTATTAAATTGCCCCTATTTTTTCCCGTTAGATTTACAACTACAAAATTACTCACATATTGGTAGAAGAAGGTTTGCCTATAAATAAGCATCATTAGTTTTCTAAACTATATACATTTTTGATTAACTTTTGAATTTAAAGTACAAAAAATTTAGTTGATTTTTCAATAAATCACATTTTTAGTAAATATAGGATGACCAACTTTCCCATCGTTGATTTCGGTACATAAGAATTTTTTTTTAAACCTTTGTTTAATTTAGTTAAACCCGAATTAACTCATCAAATTTGGTGAGTTAACTCTGGATTAACTAAACAAATGCTTTTTTCATTTTACCTTCTTTGTTTTTTTTTCATTTTACCTTCTTTGTTTTTTAAGACTATCTGGATTCAACTTTTATTTAAAAACTGCTTCTTGACGTAACTGTATACAAATCTATATCCAGAGTTAAGTAAATCTGTTTCAACTGACCACTGAGAAACTGGGCCTAAATATTATATGAATATTTAATAAATTCAAATAAAAATAAATATTTGAATTATCGTGGGTTTTTAATGAATATTTGCCGTCCAACAATATTTCTCAAACATTTTTGGCTGACCCAACAAGAACTTGAAGAACAGAAGACATGACATTTTTATGTTCTACCTAATGTAAAGGGTCTTACAAAGTTGAAATGCTAAACCGGCTATTATTATCGGTCCGTAGACCATATCTCGTTTATCCAAAAGAACTCTCTCTATTTTGGCTGAAATCGCTGCAAGTGATTTTATAGAATTTTTGTTTTTAAAAATGTTTAAAAAACTCCCACATCAATGGTCAGTTGCAACTCGCAACGCAGAGTTTTTATTTAGCAGATTTTTGATCAATTTAAAAAAATCGATTGTGACGCTTATTGGACGTAGATTAAAAAATTAAGTATCAAATTAATGGTTATTTTATTGAGATTAAATATAAGAAAAAATTAAATCAATCCATGCACACACTCACATATTATTAAGTAATATCATTGAATAATTACATATAGAAGTGGACACCGAACATTTCTCAATCTACAGTGCGCCGCCTTTACACGGTGGTGACAATACGAAGATAATATTTCCTTTTTTCATCATTCAATTTCCAAACCCATTAGGGATCAAAAAAGTCCTATTGTATTTTATTGAACACGTGCAGATTAAAAGGGATATTTTCGTCTGCCATAAAAGGTAGACAACAATAATAACCACCACTTTAGTTATTTTTTTTCTGGTGTGTCAGTCAAGGTTGCATATTCGGTAGACAAAATGCATTGTAAGGTTTTTTTTTTTATTTTTTTTTCTGTCGGAAAATTCAAATGTATTATTGGTGCTTGCTGGGAATTGGGGATGATGACGATTATATGCTTTAATTTTGTCATTTTTTTTATTTCATGAGCTTAGCAAAGGAAGCATTTTTGTTTTAGGTACTTATATGTATGTTATGTAGGAATATCATATTTTGTGTCTTGGTGAACTTTATGTTTAATAATATTGATAGATATGATATGATAGAGATCTGAAATTTTATTATTTACGTAGGTACCTACCAACATAATGGTTGTAGATATACATAAATAGGAAATATAATATGTAGGTAGGTGGGTAAATATATAAAGGCAGGTATTGTTTTATATAAATGCATAGATCTTGATGTTTGGGAAGTGCAAAGAACAACATTCAAGCAAGTAGTCTTTCCAGCTCTAGGCTCATTATTTATTATTACCATGTTATATGTAATAACCTTTTAATAAGAAATAGTAATAATAAGAACAACTTTCATATTTTATTTGTAAGCAATTAATAACTAATTCGTTATTGATTTTTTCTGTTTTGAACAATTTGAATTTAGTATAAAACTAAACTTTTTTCTTTTTAAGTTAATTTTAGGTGTTTAATGTATAATGATAAACCACTTTACCTAGGCAGCTATAGATACATATTTAATTTGTAATTTATTTTAATTAATTTTTTTGTATACATGTTCCTTAGTATTTATTAAGTTACAAAATCATAATATGTACACCTAAGGTGTGAAAAAAAGATTGAGCGTGTAGGTTAAATCGATAGACAAGGAAAAAAGCATATTGGAAGAAGGGGTCTATTCTTCCCGTTTAGGCAGAAGGTTAATTTATATTTTTATTAGATATCTTGAAAATTAATAGAATAATCCAGTTTTCAGTGTTTGACTTAAAATTTATAAGAAGTTTGAAAACAAAAATATGTAGTACGGTAGTACCTGCCTGCCTACTTCATTTCGAACAGTTATTAAAAAAAAATATTTTAAATTTTATACTCCCCATTGGAAGTTATTGTAATTGGTAAGATTTGTCGATTTGAAAATGTTGACATATATTAACGTTTTGGGGACTCTAAGAATCAGAATCCTTCGTTTTTAGAAAGATGTCTATATGTGATGTGTATGTACGTACGTTCGGGTACTTTTTACGTCACTGAATATAGATATCGACTTCGGATGGATTTTTTTTTACAGATTATAACATCATTACGTGCTGAAATGATTTTCTAACAAATTCAACATACCGTTTATTTACTGCAGCAATTTGAAAAATTTCCTGCTATAGTAGGTTTATCTATAATATGAATTTAGTATAAACAAATTCAAACTTATTCCACTACATAAGGGGCCAGTTATATCGATCAGTAAAAATTTTCTTTTGGATAATTTTATGTGTTAATAAAAGATTTGAAACATAAAAAATGGTACGAATCGATGGCAAATCAATTTTTCTGTCAAAAAATAATACCAAGGAAGAATAATTTTTGTAAAAAAAGCATTTATTTATTTTGCTGATTTCAATTCGGTTTACTGAACAGCTGATTGACAATTCACAAAAAATGGAACATTTCGTTTTAGTTTTTTTTTTTTAAGCCCACGCATCTCTTTCCCCCAGATACCGCACGCGCTGGGGTCCATTTTCACCGAGTACGACGGCAATTACGATTGCAAGTCATATCGGCACTTATTTAAATTATTTACTTCTCACTGGAAGTTATTGTAATTGTTACGATTTGTCGAATTGAAAATTTTAACATATCTTCACGTTTTGACGTCTCTTGAATCAGAATCCGTCGTTTTTATCAAGATGTCTGTATGTGTGTATGTACATACGTTCAGGGTCCTTTTTTCATCCAACATAATATCTCGAGAACGAATAAAGATATCGACCTCGGATACATTTTATTTTACAGATAATATTGTCATAACGTGTTCACCTGTTTCAACTTTTACTGATGGTTCTTACTGATCGCTATAACTGGCCCCTTATATAGATTAGGGTGATTCCTTATAAAGATCATTTTCTTATTGTGAATGAGGAACCCCCTAATTTGCCTTAACTAAATTAAAAAAAAATCTGTAAAATTTTAGCTTCTTATATAAACATTAATCCGACCCCTAAGACGTCTGAAGTTTTATATTTGAAATTCCATGTCTTTTTGTAAATCCAACTTTGAAAATTCATAACTTTGGTGATGATTAATACAAAAAATTGAATTTCAAACCACATGTCACTTTTGTCATTGTATTGTCACTTTTGAATATGTATTAGAAACAATCTATAAAAAAAAAACAATTTTACGACAGTTATTTAGTTTATAGACATTAAACAAAATATTTCTATTTAATTTTATTTTAATTTTAATAAATGTTACAAAATGTTTACTAATAGGTACAATTTTTTTAAACATGATTAAAGTGACTACATGTGTGCCAAAATTCAATTTTTTATTAATCATCACCAAATTTATGAATTTTCAAAGTTGGACTTACAAAGACACATGGGATTTCTCATATAAAACATCAGCAGCGTTGGGAACAGGTTAACGGATATATAATGAGTTAAAATCTTACAGGATTATTTTCCATTTATTAACAACAAATTAGGGGTGCGTGTCATTCAAAATAAGAGAATGCCCTTAATATGGACCACCCTAATATACATATACAGACTTTAGAAACTTTTCCATATCGAATCATAGCGGTTCTCAAGTAACGGCAATTTTTTGAAATCTGAAAAATTCTTACGTTGAACCAGTTTTTTGCTCACCCTGTTCATAATTGATTTTGTTTTTTACTTTTCTCCATTAAAACATTCATTTACAGTTTTACTAATTTAACCGACTAAAATATTTTTCAGTGGCATCACCATTTTCCAAAAATTCATTCATTCTTGAACTTTGCCAAACTTAATTTTGTACCTCAATATTCTCAAGAGCTACCTGAACAAAATTCATATGGCACAATAGCCGTTTTATCTTTCTATTTTTTTTTTTTGGTTCTGAAAAGGTATACAATTTGACAAAGCTATGCCTAGATAAAAAGTAACAACCGTTTGAACCCAATGAAACAGGTTCAAAATCAAACAAACATAAAACATTTGTATTCAAATATTTCGATAAAATTAGAATTTTACTTGAAATATAACTCCGAAAAAGCTGAATTTTAATGGAGAGCTTCATTTTGATGTCTTACGCATTTCATAAATAAACACCTTAAATTTGGAAAAGGACTTTCGATTTTGTGTGGTGAAAGCGGAAAAATCCAGTAGTTTTGAAAATTTCTCGAAAACCATCAGATTTTTTCCAAGTATGTTTACAAAAATTAGCGATAAACTTATTTTCAAACAAACAAATTGTGTAAAGTTGTATTTTTTTCTAGGATGATATTTCCAAAGTTATATAGGAAAATAACAAAAAACAGGGAGTATATTATATTTATATTATTTGTGATCGAATCACACATAAATCTAAGATGCTATATGTTACCTCCACATATGCTTCAGTTTGATACTATTTGCCTGGACTTAAAAAAAGTAAAAAACAAATTAGTAAAAAAGTAGGTTTATTTGTAGTTTAATTTTTTTTTGTAAAAAAGTTTTTTTTTTTTTTGGAAAAAAAGTCAACTGCGACCTACTTCACGAATTTACCAGCTGCTGTACTGTCAAAATATGAAAAGTCATTACCTGTCAAAACATCTCTGCGAATAAACTTCATTCTTCTTCCAAATTATAATATTGTGTCGTGTTTTTCATTTCTTAAATTGCCTATTTATTTAAAGTTAAAATTATAAAATAACTTAAGGCTATACAGCAAAAACACATTGGTCCTTCGAGCCCTTAAAATAACAAATACAAAATTTTAAGGATTACAAAATTGTGTTGCGATTAAAAAAGTGTGTGCAACGTGGGAGAAAACATAACCTGCAAACAGCAGAAGGAAATTTCAGACTCCATTTAAAAGTCAAGTGAATAGTTTAATTTTTTTTTAATTTTTAATAAAAATAATTGAAACATGTCAGAAAAACAATTAATTGCCAAAGGCAAACAATTGAAAAAGGATATAGACAATTTCGGCAAAAAGGGTAAAGCCACTGAACCAGGTTCAGTCTGTTAGAAGACTTAGGGTCTTCCGTATCAAAAATTTATGATGCGTTTTTGGACGAAATGATGAGGTGGCGAAAGGTCAACCTGAAGTCGAGTCATTGTACGATGACATCAGAGAAGAATATTTTGTGTTTCAGGCTAGGCTTCTGGATTCGGTGGAAAGTTTTCGTGCAAGCAGCAATCAACGGTCAAATGAAGTAGCTGAAAAGGAAGCAACAATGAGAAACGAGGAACTTCATTTGCCAGCAATTAAAATATCTACGTTCGACGGCAGCTACGAAAATTGGCCAAACTTTCACGACGTTTTTTTGACCCTGGTAGGCACTAAATCATCGTTATCGGAAATCCAAAAGATGCATTGTCTGAAGACCAGTTTAGCAGGTGACGCTGAAAAGCTACTTCTGTCGTTGAAGATTGAAGGCCGTAATTATGTAAAAGCATGGTCGATTCTGAAGGATCGTTATGATCACCCTCGCGCTCTTGTCAACATTCAGTTGAATACACTGTTCAATCTACCGTCGTTGACCCAGGAGCGTGCGGAGTCGATTTAAGATCTTCTATATACATCGACTCAAGTAATTCACAGTCTTGCAAATCTGAAAATAGAGGTAGAACATTTAGATCCAGTGCTAATTTTCCATCTAGTACGATAGTTACCCAGCAGAACGCAGCAAGTGTGGGAAGAGAAGATGAATGATCGAGAAGACCCGAAGCAGTTGCCGAATTTTAAGGAGTTCACATCCTTCCTGGAGACGCGATTTCGGACTCTAGAAGCGGTTGAGCAGCAGCACAGTCAGGGCACATCCAAACCATCACGGGACTATTCACACAAAAATTCGTTCATCGCCCATGCCCAGTGTGATAAATCGAAGCTTTCCTGTAAAATACGTCAGAAAAATAAACATGCTGTAAGAAGATGCAGTAAATTTTAAAAAATGAGCGTTAGCGAGCGTAGTCAGGTTATAAACAAGTTGGGTTTGTGTCGAAACTATTTAGGGTATAATAATGTTACTGATAGTTGCTCAACTAGTCGTAGGTGCTATCATTGTCAACGACCACATCATAGCTTATTACATGTAAATAATACTTCTTTACAGACGAACCAACAACCTTCACGCGTACAGCAAAATAATAACTCGTTTCAACCAATCCAGCCAAACAACCAAGTGCAGCAACAGAGTAGCAACCAAAATTCCCAAAGTACAACTTTGAATGCAGAGGCGCCTTCATTCCAGACTGCCAATAAACCATCTGGTTCCAACAGTTTAACTTCTCACATGGGTTAGAGCGACGTCTTAATGCCGACCAGAAACTTCGAGACCAGTATTCGGCCTGCATCGAAGAATATTTCCAACTGAGTCATATGAGCAAAGTCGATAAGAATATGTTGCCAGAAAATCAGCACTACTTCCTGCCACATCAGGCTGTAATCAAAGAAAGCAGTTCAATCACAAAATTGAGGGTGGTGTTTGACGCATCAGTCAAAGCATCAAGTGAAGTTTCTTTGAACGATGCTATGTTGGTAGGTCCAGCACTTCAACAAAATATCTGCGATATTATTATTTGTTGGAGGTTGTATCAATTCACCTTCACAGCAGACATCGAAAAAATGTATCGACAGATCCTGATAGCGGAGCAAGACAAAAATTATCAGCTAATTCTGTGGAGAAAAAATTCTGAAGAGCCTATTAAAGTTTACAGACTTAATACGGTTACCTTTGGAACAGCAGACGCTCCATATCTTGCGATTCGAACGTTACTGAAGTTGGCAGAAGATTATGTGGAAACTCAACTCGCATCAACCATGCTCCGTGAAGAGATGTATGTAGACGATTTGATATCTGTAGGAAATTCCATTGCAGAGGCTAAAGAGAAGATAAAACAGTTAAAACAACGTTAGAGACAGCTGGATTCAACTTACGGAAATGGACTTCCAATTCTGACGAATTACTTTCGGACATTCCAACAGGAGAACGAGAATCAAAATTCCCAATGCCGTCAGAAGATTCGGAACGAGTTAAGACACTCGGTGTCCACTGGCTTCCTTCTGTTGACAAATTCTCTTTCTGCTACAATGCACTTCCCGATCCACAGCCGACAAAACGATTCATTCTATCTACGATAGCCCGCCTGTTCGATCCGATGGGTTGGATTGCTCCGTGTATTGTGAAAGCAAAGATGTTCATGCAGCAACTGTGGGTAAAGATTTGATATAAGACGAGAGACTTCCAATTACTGTGGGTAAAGAAGATGTCATTGAATCATCATTGTTGGAACAGTGGAATGTCTTCTACGAAGATCTGCAAACCATCAACAGAATTCAATTCCCGAGGTTGGTTCAAACCATCGGCGATTTCACTCGAGTTGAGCTTCGTGGTTTCAGTGACGCATCGGAGAAAGCCTACGGAGCGGCAGTATATTTGCGGGTCGAAGATGGTACAGGCCAAGCGAAAAAAAAAAAAATCGGGTGGTACAACGGCTCATGAAGAACCAGGGCCTAGTGACTAACAACTCGCAACCATTCCTGTGTGCGCCTTTCGACAGGAATGGAAGGGACCTACAATTTTATGCCAAATCCGAACGGCTAGACGAGAAGCACTTATTCGTGACAAGTGATACTCTTGGAGGATTTGTCAATTCCTCGCAAGAGGCAGTAGCCCTGAAAAAAAAAACCTTTTTTAGTTTTTAGGTGGACGAGGCTGGGAAGCGATCCCAGACCTCCAACGTGACAGTCGAACGCACTAACCATTACGCTACGGGCTACTACCAAGCGAAATATCTTGTAAATAACAATATATTTATAGAAGAACAGTCTGGGTTCCGTGGTGGTTACTCTTGTGAAACTGCCCTAAATGTTTTGGTTTTTGACTGGAAGAAAGCTATGGACGAAGGGAATTCTGTGATTGTGATATTTTTAGATTTAAAAAGAGCCTTTAAAACCATTGACGGAAATATCATGTTGAAAAAACTTTGGCAGAACGGCATTCAAGACAAATAATTAGAATTGTTTCGATCTTATCTAACGGGAAGAACACAAAAAACTAAAGTTAATAACGAGTTTTCAGATGCAGTTGAAGTAGCGTTGGGAGTACCCCAGGGATCGGTCTTAGGAGTTTATCTGTTTTGATTGTACCTAAACGATATCAAAACTAATTTGAAGTTCTGCAAAGTGAAACTTTGCTGATGATACACTAATTTACCTAAGTGGAAAAAATATAAATGATATAAATGAAATGGTCGATCATTTAAACGAGGATCTTGTTAATTTAAGTCAGTGGTTAAAATTGAACAAACTCAAGCTTAACGTTAGCAAAACCAAGTGCATGAGCTTAACTGTAGAGCTTATATCATGGTTTTCATTGATATCGAACAAATTGAATGTGTCAATAGTTTTAAATAGCTCGGTGTTATGTTAGACAGTAATTCGAAATTTAAAGTGCATGCTGAATATATTTGTAAAAAAATTGCAAATAAAGTGAATTACTTAAAAAGATTAAGGAGTGTTGTGAACATAAGAATCGCCTTAGTCTTATATAATACCTTAGTGTTACCGCATTTTACATACTGTTCTACACTCTTATACACGTGTTCAAATTTAATAAAAGATAGATTGCAAATTCTGCAAAACAAAGCAATGCGAATGATATTGAACTAAAAATTATTTATTGACCAATTTGGAATTAATAATTGTGATTGGAAGTGATTAAAAATAATCTTTCCGTCGGCTTTTTTTGGTCACTGTAGTTTTTGCAATGAAACAATTAAGTTACATTAGCTTTCCCGACGTTTCGGCAGGGGTTGCTGCCTTCTTCAGGGGAACTTTATTTGGACAACAAGAAAAAATATATTGTTTACATTATAATAACAATAATTGAAACAATACAAAATACACTCACTTTAATAAAACTGTGTTTAAATTTAAACTGACATTTAAAATTATTGTATCTAATAATTGTAATATTATTTACAAAAGTAAAGAAATAACCACTTCAAACGAAGTTTAGTCTATGGAATTTAAACAAGGAGTAAAGAAACTGAAAAAATACTGTGTTATGATGAGACAAGAGAACAATAGATGGCAGAGATGTTTTGGGTGTCTTGTTTTCTGTTCATGTTGTTGTTGTTGTTGATGATGTGTAATGTTTCTAGGGTGTATCGTTTCGAAACATGTTTCTCTGTCTGTAGGACTTTGACACCTTCAAAATCTGGAGAGTGGCCGTTTTCGATACTGTGGCTCGCCAGGGCTGTCTTTCCAGGACTGTTTGATTTGATATCCGATTTATGATTAGAAATTCGCTGTTTAAGAAATTGTTTTGTAGTTCCGATGTAACACTGGTTGCATGGTTCATTAGGTTTACCCTTACAATTTATTTTGTAAATGACATCAGTAACTTTATCCTTATCCGCTTTCGTTTTAAGTTTAGTGAAAAGGTGACTCAGAGTTTTATTTGATTTGAAGGCCAGGCGAACATCTGTTAGTTTTTGGTTTATCACTTCTTTAAAATTCTCAGTCAGTCTTGGGATGTAAACCATACTTTTGTAGTAACCATTATTCGGGTCTTTAGTGTCTTCGCTTGGAATTTTGCAATTGTGTTTCTGAAGTAGACCACGAATTATAGAATTTGGAAAACCATTGTCACTCAGGATTTTTTTGATTTTTTTCTCATTGGCAGAGTGAAATTGTTCGTCGCTGAGTGCGAAAACTTTACTGACGAGATTGGATGCAGTGTTCATAACTATGTGCCTCGCTTGGTTAGACCGAAAGTTGACTAATTGAAGTGTAGTGTGTATACTCCGATACAATTTATGATAAAATCCTTGAACTGGATGTCTGTCAAACAGTATCTAACCTTCAATGCGATGATTTTCATTTTCAAAATTCGAGAAAATATGCTTCCTGAATATTTGAGTGATAACTTGGTTGCTGTTGCAAACGTCCAACCATATAATTTGAGAGGGGGAAACAACTTTAGATTGGAAAGACAGAAGCAGCACGCAGACTTCACTAATGTACAGAGGACTTTTATTTTTCAACAGTCTGCCTGAAGCATTTAAACAAAAACTATATAATGTAATTGTAAATATGTAAATGTATAAAAGTGTCGAAAAATATTATATTTCAAATTAATTTAGCCGTCATAAAAGTTACACATTTTATAATTTTCTTTAAAAAAATATTTTGTATTGTTAAAGTTTTTCTAAACTAATAAATAAATACAACTACTACTACTACTAAAATGCATCTTCTTATCGCTAAATCTAAAGTTGCTCCTGTAGAGCCAGTAAGTTTTCCTCGTTTGGAACTTTGCGGTGCTGTTACGTTGGCCAAGCTTCTGGACCATGCCACTAAAGTGTTTGGAAACAAAAACATCAAGCAGTTTACATGGACTGACACAACCATCACACTTTCGTGGATTCGAGCTTCACCAAACAAATGGGAGACATTTGTGCGAAACAGGGTGAAATACAACGATTGACTCCAGTCAAAATATGGAACCATATTCCAACTCAGCCCAATCCAGCAGACTTCGTTTCTAGAAGTGTTCTTCCATTAGCTCTGCTTAATAATCCGTTATGGTGGAACGGACCTGAATTTTTGCGAGATGCATGGTATTTTCAGTATCCAATGCAGCCAGCAATACAAGTACATCACATCGGAAAGGTTTTACCTCCAATTAATGAACTTATGTATCAATTGTCTGAAATAAACAAATTAATACGTATTGTTGCTATGATTCTACGTTTTACCAACAATTCGAAAAAGTACATACCCAACTGGAAATTTGGACCGATTTCACCAAAGGAGCTCGACGATGCAGCCAAAGCTTTGGTACAAATAGCTCAGCTGGAAATGTTTTCTGATGGCATTTTGAAGTCCAGAGGCATGGCATCTCTTAATCCCTTCGTTGATTCGGACGGAATCATTCGAGTTGGCGGAAGACTGAAGAATGCAAATTTGCCTTATGATCAACAGCATCCAATCATCCTGGTTCCAAATCATCATTTCACGACATTGATTCTCCACGAAGCACAAGAAAAAACTCTGCATGGAGGCATTCAGTTGGTGATGGGTTATCTTCGAAAAAAATATTGGATTTTTCAGACCAAACGAGCAGTAAAACAATATGTTCATAAATGTACCATTTGCTACCGGTATGGGACTAAACCAGCGTATCAACTAATGGGTGAACTACCTGCACCCAGAGTGACTGCATCCAGGCCATTCTCACATACAGGCGTTGACTGTGCTGGACCGATTAGTATCTGGGCTTAGAAAGGCCGCGGAGCGAAAAGTTACAAAGGCTATTAAGCCATTTTTGTTTGCCTAGCAACAAAGGCGATTCACCTTGAAGCGGTAAGCGATATCACGACTCAAGCTTTTATAGCAGCGTTGCGGCGGTTTACATTACGGCGAGGAGTCTGCAGCCAGATCTACAGTGATTGCGGCACGAATTTTAAAGGAGCTGAAACAGAGTTGTTCCGACTTCTGAAGGATGCCACCCACGACTGGAAAGGTGTTGCGGAAGTTTTGTCGTCACAAGGAACAAAGTGGAATTTTATTCCTCCTGCTTCTCCCTACTTCGGAGGATTATGGGAAGCCGGATGAAGAGTGTTAAACACCACTTCAAAAGAGTCGTTGGAAATGGGGTACTAACTTTCGAGGAACTCACCACGCTTTTAACTCCGATTGAAGGGTGTTTAAATTCGAGGCCTCTGTCCCTTAACAGAAAATCCTGACGACTTCCACGCTTTGACTCCAGCACATTTTTTAATTGGAGCAGAAATGTTCACAGTACCTGAGCCAGATCTCACAATCGGTTAGACGAACAATGTCGATCGGTGGAAAGCAATCCAATTCAGTTTGCAAACCTTTTGGCATCACTGGCAATCCGAATATTTGGCCCGACTGCAACAAAAATGAATTATTTAATTTTCACTTCATAAACCTACATGAAAAAAATACTTATATTTGATCATTTCATACGAAAAAATCAAAGGAAACCTAATCAAAATATTTTAATTTTATCATAATTTTTCCGAAGTTAATACAAAATTAAAATCATAATCATGAAAATGCTCAACTTTAAAACAAAACGCATTTAAACATTATATCTGATTATAAAATGAACGTATTTTGCACTTTCGATAATAAATTTCATTAATTCAAATAATTTAATGTAACTTTTCATCAATTAAATCAAAACAATAAAATTTTCAACTTTATCATATAGAAAAAACACTCAAACATTATTTCGCATCCATTTAAATAACATTAAAACTAATTCGGACGATTTAAATCATCAACAAAAAAAAAAAAAAAATACACAGAATCGTACTATTCGTCCGAACCCTGAATATGGATATACTTGGAAATACATGGAAATCAAATTGAATTCTTATACATAAAATAATATAAGTTTTTAATACATTTTCCAATAATTCACTTACCTTGATCATTTGCTGTCCACGACACTAAAATTTAACACATTTTCACCTTTAAAAACTTCACAATTTAAAACATTTAATTTTACACACAAAAAAAAAATACAAATACACAATTCACTACCGACGCCGTAATTCATGAAATTTGCCATTGAGAAACGAGTATATAATTGTTGTTGATTGTTTCCATCCTCATCGTTGCTTCTATCAATGAAAAGAACAAATTACTATCCGAGCCGCTATATGGGCAACTTCTGAGGATATACGAACCATAGTTGAAAATGTTGTTTTTATGTCGATGATGAATTTACATTAAACTTGCTTATTTAACATGCTTTAATAAACTTTGTTTCTTTTCATGTCAATCCGAGATGAATTGCAATATCAGAAATCTTCTTTTCGCACCAAAAACTCAGGAAAACTCACCTTCCGCCCGGGGAGAATGTTCAACTCGACCCAAACTTTTTAGGGTTGAGCTCGACTGAACAGCCGAATGGACACATGTAGCAGCTCCTTAAACAAATCAACTGCGACCTACTTCACGAATTTACCAGCTGCTGTACTGTCAAAATATGAAAAGTCATTACCCGTCAAAACATCTCTGCGAATAAACTTCATTCTTCTTCCAAATTAAAATATTGTCTCGTGTTTTTCATTTCTTAAATTGCCTATTTATTTAAAGTAAAAATTATAAAATAACTTAAGGCTATACAGCAAAAGCAGTGTCGATCTGCATACCATCGCGTGCACATCAACTTCGTGTGTTCTGTGAAAATTTTATTTTATTTTGTTCTTGTTGTGCAATAACTGTCCATTAATGTTCTCTTTCTTGCCTGTCTTTATAAAATTCCATCTTCAATAAATAAATTAATAATCTATTTAAACCCAATACCGATAGATATAACTTTTTGTGGGCTATAGGTCAATAACTGAAAGATGTTATTTGATGTGCAACGTTTCGAGCATGTTTATGCTCTTCATCAGGCCTTTATTTATAAAAATTATAAAAGTTATACATACATACATTAATATAAAAAGTATTATATATGACGTCAAGTAAATTACAAACAATATTTAAAAAATTTACGTTAAGGCAATAAACCACTTATTATAGGTATATAATAATCTCATGAAATAAAATCTATTACAAAGAAACACACTAATTAAACAGTTTAAAATTTAAATTTGAATTTGAATTTACTGGTGGACAGGAAAAAAAACCTCCATTTATCAAAACAATCACCTATACTTTAACCTACTGTATGTTGCTGGTCGCTTAATCAGTTGGCTGTATGCGTTGCTAAGTTTTTCGCAGTCCGATCTCCGGTTGACAGCATTGTTGTTGTTATTTATGTGTAGCATCTCCAGCAAGATTCTCTTTGAATAATGTTGCTCTGTTTGCAAAATCTCCACATTGTCCAAATCTGGTTTGTGTTTTTCCTGTAAACAATGGAGAGCTAATGCAGTTTTTTGTGCAGCCCCACTGTCCAAATCTGATCTATGACCAGACAGACGATTTTTTAGTTTTTGCCTGGAGGTACCTATATAGACCGATGAACATGTTGTCTCTTTCCCACCCAAGCAATTGATCTTAAAGATAATGTTGGCTTTCTGCATCTTATCCACTTTCCCTTTGATGTAAGTGAAAGTCTTTTATACCAATCGATCAGTCTATCATTCCGCCTTAAAACTTTCACATCCAAATATGGAAGTTCGCCATTTGATTCCATTTCGACCGTGAATTTGATTTTATTATTGAAAGAGTTCAATGCATTAAGTGTATTTTGTACTTCTTGGGATTTGATCACAACAAACAGGTCATGTATTTGGTAATGATCTTGGGTTTATAATCCAATTTACCCAATACATCTTCTAGTAAAGTTTCCATAACTAAATCCGCTAGAATTGGAGAAGCTGGACTACCCATAGGTATACCTTGTTTTTGTTGGTAAATGGTGCCGGAGTACTCTTAATAATTGTTGTCAATGACACAAAATCTCAATAGGTCCGATCCTTAACTTTGTGCACAGAAAATCACAAACTGTCAGATCTTGGAGAGCAACGTTGATATATTCTTAAAAATATCAAAACTGTGCCAAAGTACGGGAACGCAAATTCAATCAAATTCCGTATTACCTAATGTGCTGGAGAAGTACGGCACGATGTTTTGCGTTCATTCGTTTGCTATCAAATTGACATTTTGCTGTGCTGTGATTTTCAGTCCGAAGAAATTTCTCGAACTGAAAATCACAGGTAGGGGAAATTATTTACTCGTGAGCGTTGTTTTTTGTAAAAAACTGTTTTGGACTGAAAATCACACAAATGCACAGAAAATCACAGAAATTTAAAGTAAAGGAACGGACCTAATATTTCCATAATTTTCGCTTTTTTTATATTGGTATATTCTTTAATTTTATCCCAATTCATTTTTATGATATCCAAAACCAACGCAATCGGAATGCTAGTAAACAAGGAAACCACATCAAATGAAACCAATATTTTTCCGTTTTCCAGTTGGAGAGGTGTAACTTTTTCAATGAAGTCTTTCGAATTCTTTACATTGAATTTCGAATTGTGTGTCAGATTCTGAAGAATTTTCACGACAAACTTCGAAAGCTCATAACAAGGGACGTTCGTAGAAGCACAGATGGGTCTGAAAGGTACGTTTTCCTTATGAATTCTTGGTAATCCATATATCTTTGGGCTGCTAGCAGTGTACGTAGTAATCATTTTCTTCTAAAATTTGGAAATATGACCTTCTTTAAACAAATATTTGACAAAATCATTGTTAGAATATTGCAACGTTGTTGTTGGGTTGTGTCTCAAAACCCTATAAACGTTCCTGTAGGTCATAAGTTCCTGCATTTTATTGTTGTAATCTGTTTTATACATAGCCACTGTAACATTTCCTTTATCAGCTGCGACAATATAAACATCCTTATGTTTTCTAAGGAATAATTGGGCTATGTTATATATTTTGTTTAAGAATTTGTCAAACGGAGGAATATATGTTAATGTTAAATGGTTTTGTGAAATCTCTGAAAAATTAGATCGAGCTATCTCCTGGTCACTCTGTTCTAAAGTTTTAACCAACTCTTCTTCATCAGCGATAATTTTGAAGAGTGGAAGCTCACCTTTCTTTGTTGGCAAAGTGAATTTGGGACCTAATGATAGAAGCCATTTGACATCCGAAGGGAACTCTACAGCAGTATTGTTTACAAACCATTTATCGTGAAATTCTATAAATAATAATAAATATTATACAATTTATTAATATTACGGACTAAATACAAAATTAAAATCATCATCATGAAAATGCTCAACTTTAAAACAAAACGCATTTAAACATTATATCCGATTATAAAATGAACGTATTATGCACTTTCGATAATAAATTTCATTAATTCAAATAATTTAATGTAACTTTTCATCAATTAAATCAAAACAATAAAATTTTCAACTTTATCATATAGAAAAAACACTAAAACATTATTTCGCATCCATTTAAATAACATTAAAACTAATTCGGACGATTTAAATCATCAAAAAAAAAAAAAAAAAAAAAAAAAATACACAGAATCGTACTATTCGTCCGAACCCTGAATATGGATATACTTGGAAATACATGGAAATCAAATTGAATTCTTATACATAAAATAATATAAGTTTTTAATATATTTTCCAATAATTCACTTACCTTGATCATTTGCTGTCCACGACATTAAAATTTAACACATTTTCACCTTTAAAAACTGCACAATTTAAACCATTTAATTTTACACACAAAAAAAAATACAAATACACAATTCACTACCGACGCCGTAATTCATAAAATTTGCCATTGAGAAACGAGTATATAATTGTTGTTGATTGTTTCCATCCTCATCGTTGCTTCTATCAATGAAAAGAACAAATTACTATCCGAGCCGCTATATGGGCAACTTCTGAGGATATACGAACCATAGTTGAAAATGTTGTTTTTATGTCGATGATGAATTTACATTAAACTTGCTTATTTATCATGCTTTAATAAACTTTGTTTCTTTTCATGTCAATCCGAGATGAATTGCAATATCAGAAATCTTTTTTTCGCACCTAAAACTCAGGAAAACTCACCTTCCGCCCGGGGAGAATGTTCAACTCGACCCAAACTTTTTAGGGTTGAGCTCGACTGAACAGCCGAATGGACACATGTAGCAGCTCCTTAAACAAATCAACTGCGACCTACTTCACGAATTTACCAGCTGCTGTACTGTCAAAATATGAAAAGTCATTACCCGTCAAAACATCTCTGCGAATAAACTTCATTCTTCTTCCAAATTAAAATATTGTGTCGTGTTTTTCATTTCTTAAATTGCCTATTTATTTAAAGTAAAAATTATAAAATAACTTAAGGCTATACAGCAAAAGCAGTGTCGATCTGCATACCATCGCGTGCACATCAACTTCGTGTGTTCTGTGAAAATTTTATTTTATTTTGTTCTTGTTGTGCAATAACTGTCCATTAATGTTCTCTTTCTTGCCTGTCTTTATAAAATTCCATCTTCAATAAATAAATTAATAATCTATTTAAACCCAATACCGATAGATATAACTTTTTGTGGGCTATAGGTCAATAAATGAAAGATGTTATTTGATGTGCAACGTTTCGAGCATGTTTATGCTCTTCATCAGGCCTTTATTTATAAAAATTATAAAAGTTATACATACATACATTAATATAAAAAGTATTACATATGACGTCAAGTAAATTACAAACAATATTTAAAAAATTTACGTTAAGGCAATAAACCACTTATTATAGGTATATAATAATCTCATGAAATAAAATCTATTACAAAGAAACACACTAATTAAACAGTTTAAAATTTAAATTTGAATTTGAATTTACTGGTGGACAGGAAAAAAAACCTCCATTTATCAAAACAATCACCTATACTTTAACCTACTGTATGTTGCTGGTCGCTTAATCAGTTGGCTGTATGCGTTGCTAAGTTTTTCGCAGTCCGATCTCCGGTTGACAGCATTGTTGTTGTTATTTATGTGTAGCATCTCCAGCAAGATTCTCTTTGAATAATGTTGCTCTGTTTGCAAAATCTCCACATTGTCCAAATCTGGTTTGTGTTTTTCCTGTAAACAATGGAGAGCTAATGCAGTTTTTTGTGCAGCCCCACTGTCCAAATCTGATCTATGACCAGACAGACGATTTTTTAGTTTTTGCCTGGAGGTACCTATATAGACCGATGAACATGTTGTCTCTTTCCCACCCAAGCAATTGATCTTAAAGATAATGTTGGCTTTCTGCATCTTATCCACTTTCCCTTTGATGTAAGTGAAAGTCTTTTATACCAATCGATCAGTCTATCATTCCGCCTTAAAACTTTCACATCCAAATATGGAAGTTCGCCATTTGATTCCATTTCGACCGTGAATTTGATTTTATTATTGAAAGAGTTCAATGCATTAAGTGTATTTTGTACTTCTTGGGATTTGATCACAACAAACAGGTCATGTATTTGGTAATGATCTTGGGTTTATAATCCAATTTACCCAATACATCTTCTAGTAAAGTTTCCATAACTAAATCCGCTAGAATTGGAGAAGCTGGACTACCCATAGGTATACCTTGTTTTTGTTGGTAAATGGTGCCGGAGTACTCTTAATAATTGTTGTCAATGACACAAAATCTCAATAGGTCCGATCCTTTACTTTGTGCACAGAAAATCACAAACTGTCAGATCTTGGAGAGCAACGTTGATATATTCTTAAAAATATCAAAACTGTGCCAAAGTACGGGAACGCAAATTCAATCAAATTCCGTATTACCTAATGTGCTGGAGAAGTACGGCACGATGTTTTGCGTTCATTCGTTTGCTATCAAATTGACATTTTGCTGTGCTGTGATTTTCAGTCCGAAGAAATTTCTCGAACTGAAAATCACAGGTAGGGGAAATTATTTACTCGTGAGCGTTGTTTTTTGTAAAAAACTGTTTTGGACTGAAAATCACACAAATGCACAGAAAATCACAGAAATTTAAAGTAAAGGAACGGACCTAATATTTCCATAATTTTCGCTTTTTTTATATTGGTATATTCTTTAATTTTATCCCAATTCATTTTTATGATATCCAAAACCAACGCAATCGGAATGCTAGTAAACAAGGAAACCACATCAAATGAAACCAATATTTTTCCGTTTTCCAGTTGGAGAGGTGTAACTTTTTCAATGAAGTCTTTCGAATTCTTTACATTGAATTTCGAATTGTGTGTCAGATTCTGAAGAATTTTCACGACAAACTTCGAAAGCTCATAACAAGGGACGTTCGTAGAAGCACAGATGGGTCTGAAAGGTACGTTTTCCTTATGAATTCTTGGTAATCCATATATCTTTGGGCTGCTAGCAGTGTACGTAGTAATCATTTTCTTCTAAAATTTGGAAATATGACCTTTTTTGAACAAATATTTGACAAAATCATGTTGCGGACGCCTGGTGCAATATCCTTATAGCAAAACCTGAAATTAGATAATAAAATTATTAGCTAGTTCTATAATTAAAATATAAGTAAAAATATAAACCTACAAAATAATAACAACGATAGAAAAGAAAATTTACTTTCGTACTTACCCATTTTGTCGACCATCGCTGCTGATGACTGTGTTGTTTTGGGAGAATTGTCAGATGAAAGGAACGATAAAAGAAAAGAAAAAAAAAAACAAAATAGAGACGTTCTTTTTCGCCGGACCAGGGCGAGTCCGTGCGAAACTGATCATTTTTGACGGATCAGTTCGGATTCATAAAATACGGACTGGGCACGGATTGGCAACTTTTATGTTATGGGTCGTATAATTAGAGAGAAAAGTTGTAGCGACTTCTTCGTAAGTCTTATTCCTAGTTAAAATGAAAACTAAATATTAATCCCGTATAATTATACTGCAATACAAGTGTTAATGTATCTTTTTGTTCCGATTATGTTTTCTTTCTCGTTTAAACGTCATGTTTATTCTCATTCCTGTTTTGCGATCTTATTTATTTTTATGTCGTGACGGGTCAATGTTGTTGTTAATATTACGTTCAGATGTGACTTTTCGTCTATGTTTCCTGGTTGAGAAATTAATAGTCTCATCCAATTATTCAAGTTTTGAAAAAAAAAATTAAATTTGTCAACTCCATCTGTCGACGAAGAGCGGGGTCTTGGTAACTTTCGCATGTGCCAAGGTTGATGAACATAACCGCCGAATATCGAAGTTCGAAAGTAAGGAATGTCATATCGTCATGTCAAGTTTTTGTTCTCACCCATCCTAATGCATTAAACAATCCATGTGTTGAGTGTTCATGTTTTTTTTATATTTGTATGTTTATGCATGCACTTCGCTTCATGTAGATGGGGATCGGATGATGTTGTTCAGTTACAAGAATATCATCCGAGCATTTTTTTTATATACATAGTTTTCGCTCGGTCTCTTCCTTAAGACAAACCAATTCAAAAAGAGAAAGAAAAACGAAAATTAGAGTGTTTGGCATTGGTTTGGTTTGACATTAGCCACTCATTGAATACCAGTTAAGACGGATGGTCGATGGACTATCCAACACCACAATACGGCAATTCTCTAGTTGTGAAAAAAAACGAGAAATAAAGTATAACGAAAATAGTTAAACAAAAAATTTAATAAAACGAAATAAAAGAAAATTATACAAAAAGAAATAAATTTATACGGTGCGTTGCTTTTTGCCTATTAAGTGTTAAGTAAAGTTTCGATAGTTTTTTTATTTGAAAATTTCTTATAGATACCTAAAAAAGTGCCGCCTAATACCTACTTGTGTGTCGTTGTTTTTTTTAAAATTCAAATATTGAAATCACGCTTCAACCAAAAAGAAAGAAAAAAGAAATAAAAATCAAAGTGGTGAGTTGTTTAATGACAAATGGTTTTATTGAATAGTGGGATAATAGAGACAAAATTTTAGGTGATTTCTCGGCGGCCCAAAGAAGTTCCCAATACGGGGCCGCCGCAGGTTTTTTTTTGTGAAGCTTCTTTTTTGGCCGAATTCTTCCAACGTTTTTTATGAAGACCACTTTTCTGAAGTTATTTTGAAGCGCTCTTTCTGGAGTTACCAACGTTTTTGTGACCTGTTCCTAAGCTGGTGGGCTGGTACATACATACATACATTTGTTAAGGCTCTACTGCCGTAACGTGGTGAAAAAAAAAACAGTTGGTCACAGTGAGTCCTAGAAAGAGATATAAGAAGAAGAAGAAAAAAAAAATTAATTAAATAATTATAAAAACATACCTACAATAACCAAAATAGAAGATACTATTTATATATATTTATAAAAACGAATTTATGTGTTTGTGATTGTCTTATTTATTATACAGTTTTAATTTTATAAAATAGGCGTTGAAGTTTATTTTTTTTCTTAAATATTTAAGTTTAATTTAATTCTAATTTATTCATTTTTTTTTCTTAAATTGTGAAAGGTGAAACTTAAAAATCCAGTTCGAGTGTCATCGCGGATTTATTTATATTTTGTTTGACCTTGAGTATTAGTTACATCTAAAGAGCTCTCTAGAGGTAGACAAAACCAGGGCTGCGTTTCATTTGTCCTAAAGTAATTGTACCACAAAGGGTAGATTAGTTTTGGGTTTAAATTTTAGGCACTGCGAGCATCGGTTTTTTTTTGTTTGATACTTGTTCGGATAAACTCCTTTTCTTTGATAATTTTTGTTGGCTAAATTTGTTAAAATATCTTCTTTTTGATAATAAATTTTGTTTAATGTAATAAAACTTCCAAACGCCTGTATGGTTGAAAACAAAACCCACGACTATATTTTTTTTTGTTTCACATGATTGAAATCATGATAGTTTGAGGAAATATTTTCAGGGGTGCCGATGGTAGCTGAGTTTAGGTGAAGATGGTATGACTTGAAACCGATCAATCACCATCTTATTGGGGGAATTCAAAAATGGCCACGAATTCCTATGGTTGGGTGGGTAACGGCCTCACTGCGACACCATCTGCAGTGCCCTGATGTGGCAATAGTCTGTCCGTGGTCCTAACTAGTCCGTTTCCTTTTCCTAGTTTTCCTCAGGCCTGATCTATGTTTTTGTCTGCAGGCGAGGTCAAGTTACCGGGGGCAAGATCCCCCCCCCCGTCCGACGAGCTGACGCCGTGCATGTGCAAGCAGGCCGCGTCCCTGGGACTTGGCATTCTTTCATTTTCCCTAACCTTTCCGTTTCCTAGCTTCCTACCCTTAACTTCTCCCATCCTACTTCCTTTCCAACTCCCCACCTCCTCTTGCCTCGCAACAATATGGCGCCCAACGTCTTAGCTTTTTTGTTAGCCAAGATTTAGTTTTTGTGGTCTTAGTTTCAGTTTGTTTATGTTCTATAGTCCCCAATCAAACTTACTGTGGATTTTTAAACCTCGTAAGTCTGCACCAGGAAGGTCTCAGACGTACCTAGGTGTACCGCGACGAGTGTTTGAAAATTCACAGTGACTGCGGTTAGTAAGTGTTATGCGTCTGTCTGTTGTTACTGGAGTTTTTTTCCAAGGGCGTATGTCTGCGTCAGGAAGGTCACAGACGAACCTAGGCGTATCGCGACGTACCTTGGTGAAAGCTTGAGTGATACCAGATAACGTATGTTAGTATCGTTTTTCCCTATTCCACTCCTTACTTTTTTTTACTTTTCTCTGCTAAATTTCAATTTTCTTTCCTTTAATCTGGTCTCTTTCTACTTGTGCGATTGATGGTGCGTGACGTTTAGTCCAACATCATCGTTCCAAATTTTTGTAAGTTTTACCTAACCGTTTCATGTCTTCTAGCAAGGTCCTTGAGACAGTCTAGGATTGCGGGAACGGTGAGGGAAGACTTTGTAATGTAATATGTTAGTGTTTCTAGTAGTTTTCCTCTTCTATTATTGCCACATCAGGGGAGTTTTATCGTCCGTCTGATGTCTTTTTTTTTGATTGATGGTTTAAGTCGAGTCATACCATGTCGAAAAGAAACCGCCTAGTAGAAGCTACCTGAAGCACCCCGACAGTTCATGATACAACTACATATACAAGGACTAATAACTACTCTGTTATGAACGCGATAATATTGAAAATTTTTTTTTTTGAATATTAAAAAGTATTAACTTTATTGTTAATTCCATACAGCCTATTTCTAAATATTTTGTTTGAAATTTGTTAGTTAGAAAAATATAAAATAAGTTAGAATACAATATCTTAAATACTTAAAAAACTATTTTGTTTTGAAACTGGTTTACAAATCCGTTTCGTTTTTGTTTACTGTTTTTTTTTTGTTTAAGTTTTCTTACAAGCTTAGCTTTTTTCTCGATTATTAATTAATTGTTTTCGTTTGTTTTCAAATCTATTTTTTTTTAAATACAAAAGAACATTCAAATTTAAATAAGATAGTAAGTTTTTGAATACATAGCCTTTTTCTTGATTATGAGTTGATTGTTTTCATTTCTTTTTAAATCTAGTTTTTTTTTGAGACAACAAAAGAACTTCCAAATTTAGATATTAAGTTTTTGAAAACAGTAAGTTTTTGAAAAAGTTTAACTTTACAGTTTAGTTTTTTTGTTGAAAAACTTCATCCTTTTTGTTTACGAGTTATTTTTTCGTTAGGTGTTAACTTTGTTTTTGAAATTTCTAGTTACTTATTTTTTTTTTTGTTGTTCAAGTGTTAGTTGTCTTTAAACTTTAATTCAGTTTTTTTATTAAGAAAAAATTCTGATATTAGAGAATATTTTCAAAATTAGTTCTAGTTTTCTTTGGTTAAGTTTAAGTTTTTTTTGAGAAAAAAATACTTTAAATTTTTCAAAGATCTTAAGATTAGGATATATTTTTGATTAATCGTTTTTTTTTTGAGTTCAGTTATTTATTACAGTTTTTTTTTGATAATATTCGTTTTTCAATTTCGTTATTTATTTTTTTTTGAAATTTAAGTTAAAACAGTTTTTGGAAAATTTTCCACTGATTTTCAAAATTTATTATTTACCATTTTTTTTTTTGATAATTTTCTTTGGACAACTATTGATAATTTAAACAATTTATTTTCGTTTTTGTTTACCTTTTTCTTTATTTTTTTGTGTTAATTTATTCCTTTTTTATGATTATAATAGTTACTTTTTTGATTTGAGTTATACAATTTTTTTTATTACATTGTTTTGATCAAATATTTCTCGAATCAGATTTCGTTTAATTTACACATTTTTCTGCAAGTCTTTGGTTTATTATTGATTTTGTTTTTGGCTTTTTTTGGTTACAAATACGATTTTGGTTTGTAACATTAACATTTACATTTGGTTAGTTTTTAGGAAACCAAGTTTTCATATAGAAAAAAAAAAAACTTTTATTTGAAAACTCACCACTTTATTTTTGTTATCCCTGCTTTTGTCGTCGTTTTTTTTGTTGAAGAGTTTAAAGTTGAAAATGGCACACGGAAGTAGAGATGAACAAGATCGCATCAGTAATATGATCCGAGATGCTGAAATAGAGGAAACTAGAGTTACTAGGTCAACGTTACAAAATTTAGACACAGGTGCTAGGCAACGAGTTTTATATTCACCTCTGGTATCGGATAGACAAATCCGAGCCGAGTCCAACCTACCCGCTAGAATAGGTGGTCCGCTGCCCGATAATGACGATTACAGCCATCTAGAAACTGTTTCTCCTCCCTCGTTCAGCGAACTTAGTGGTATGGGGGCAGCGAATTTACCTCATGCTGATAGTGTCGGATCGATTAAAAACCTCCAGCTCCGGTGTATAATTTTCCGCCACCAAATTATCCACCTCCACAGCAGCCTCCTCAGCCGGATCCAAGGATGAATGACTTTGTGCAACCTCCTCAGCAGCGACAAAGAACTCAAGAAACATTCCGTTCAAGCCAGGATGGATTGTACCAACCGGACTTTCAGCAAGAAGCTCACTTTGGACCTGCCAGAGTTCCAATGAACAATGTTCCTCAAGATTACCAAGTCGGCCATCCCTCACACTGGTGGACTTCAGGATTTAAGGATCCCATCAGAATCGATAGGTGGAATATTCTTTTTGATGGAAAACCCAGTACCTTATCGGTAGAAAACTTTGTTTTGCGTATCGAGACCCTTCGGATGGACCATAAGTGTCCGTGGTCCATAATACTGCGTGATTTCCACCTGTTGATGAAGGGAAATGCCAACGAGTGGTACTGGCAATTCGTTAGAACGAATAACAGGCCCGACTGGCCCACTCTACGAGAAGCCCTGATGCGCCAGTTCAAAAATAATAGGTCCGATTATGACATTGTGCGCGAAATCATGGAGCGCAAACAAGGTTCCTCGGAGGACATAGACGATTTCTTGGCCGCAGTCAGTAGGATCAAATCTCAGCTGAGAATACCCATTCCGGAAGTGGAATTAGTGAAAATAATGAAGAAGAATCTGAATGACAGATTGGTTCCGTTAGTATATCCGATGCCGATGTTCTCCTTGGATCAGCTGAGGAACGCTTGTAAAGATGTGGAATCCGCATTTCCAAGGAAAGAAAAAGACTTCCAAAAACCTTTCTCAAGGCCACCCGTTAAACATTCGGTAAACGAGATTGAGTTCGAGGAGATTTATCAGCCTCCTGATGAACAACTGGCCGCTTACCAATTCGGTGGAGCACGTTCTAAAAATCCACCCCGAAGATATGCCGACACTACAAATCTTGTGTGTTGGAACTGTAAGGTTCAAGGTCACACTTATTTCGATTGTGAGTCAGATGTCAGAAATTTGTTTTGTTTTAGGTGTGGTCAGGAGGGTGTAAAGACACCAAGTTGTCCAAGATGTCACCCGGAAAACCGGGTGAGGGACGCGAAGGCTCTGGGGGAATCGCGTGTCCCCTCAAAACCGAACCCCCAATAAATAGTAAAGATGAAGTAGACAGTGTAGAAACTGGAAAAGAGAAAAAAATAGAAACTCTTCCAAAAGAGGGAGAGCAACAAATTAAAATTTTAAAACGAAAAGAAAATGAAAATATAGAAGATACAGTTAAAGTTAACGAAAAACGTTTATTTGAAATAAAGCCCTTACATATTAGGATTAAAGAATATGAAGAAGCTAGAATGAGAATTTTTAATAGCGCGATTAGAGTGCCTACTAAAAACATTTTAAAGGCTAGGGCCAGATTTAGGGCTAGAAAAGATACTCAAAAGAAAATATCTTCCACGATTTTAAATTTAGAATCCGATCCTCGACCATATGCGAAGATTCAAATTGGTTCAAAAGAATTCTTAGGCTTGCTGGACAGCGGAGCCAGCGTAAGCATTTTAGGCAAAAATTGTAAACAATTGATACAGCAACTCGGCTGTCCTGTAATACCATTTAGTTCAGGAGTTAGGACCGCTGACGGCAAGAGTCAATCAATTGTAGGCAAAGTTGAAATTAAAGTAAAATATAAAGATAAAGAAGAGGGACTTACTTTCTTCCTCGTTCCAAATTTAGATCAAGAGATCTACCTTGGCGTTGATTTTTGGAGGGTATTCCAACTAGCCCCAAATGTGATAAGCACCATTTCGTTAACTGATGAAGCAGATCTATCGAACGCTCATCAGTTGAATTTCGAACAGCAGGCCAGACTGCATGCAGTCAGACAGAAATTTCTTTGTTTCGACCGGGATGGTCTTGGAAAGACTACGCTCATGGAACATGTTATTGATACGGGAGATGCACTCCCTGTGAAACAGCGTCACTACCCTGTGTCCCCAGCGGTACAAGCCATTTTGTATGAAGAACTAGATCGGATGTTAAGTCTGGGAGTCATTGAGGAGAGTGAAAGCCCGTGGTGCTCGCCAGTGGTTCTCTTGCGGAAACCGGGAAAAAATAGACTTTGTCTCGATTCTCGCAAGGTGAACGCACTGACGAAGAAAAATGCAAACCCACTTCCTCATATTGAGGGTCTCCTCAGCCGACTTCCAGATACGTACTTCATCAGCAGTATCGATCTGAAGGAAGCATTCTGGCAAATACCGCTGGAGAAACAGAGTAGGGAAAAGACTGCCTTTGCGGTACCGGGAAGACCCTTGTACCAATTTACTGTCATGCCCTTTGGCTTGTGTAACGCAGCCCAAAGGTTATGTCAGTTAATGGACAAGGTAATTCCTGCACGACTTAGGGATCGTGTCTTTGTGTATCTTGACGATTTATTGATTATGGCACCGGACTTCGAGACGCATATCGCCCTGGTAAGCGAAGTGGCCGACTGCTTACGCAGAGCCAACCTCACCATCAATATGAAGAAATCGAAGTTTTGCTTCAAAGAACTGAAGTATTTAGGCTTCATAGTTGGTGGGGGTCAGCTTAAAACCGACCCTGCCAAGGTGGAGGCAATAGTGGAATTTCCAGTTCCCAAAACCCCAAGGCAGGTTCGGCGGTTACTTGGTTTGGCAGGGTGGTATCGAAAATTCATCAAAGATTTTTCAAGTCTCACTGCACCCCTGACGGACCTGTTGAAAAAGAGCAACAAAAAGTTTGAAATGACGGAAGGAGCCCTGAGAGCGTTCGAGGACCTGAAGAAGACGTTAACCACGGCACCGGTTCTGTCGCATCCTGATTTCTCGAAAAAGTTTTACATCCAGTGCGATGCTTCAGATGCGGGAATTGGGGCCGTGCTTTTCCAAAAAAATGAACAAGACGAAGAGGTTCCTATATCCTTCTTTTCTCAAAAGTTTAATAAAAGCCAGAGAAACTATAGTGTGACCGAGAAGGAGTGTATGGCTGCGGTGATGGCAGTGCAAAAGTTCAGGCCATATGTCGAGGGCATGGACTTCACCGTAATCACGGACCACTCTAGCCTCAAATGGCTTATGGGCATGAAAGATATGAGTGGTAAGTTAGCCAGATGGAGTTTACTGCTGCAGTCATATGCCTTCGACATACAGCATCGAAAGGGCAGCTTAAACGTCGTACCGGATACTCTTTCTCGGGTGCACATAGATTCTCTGGACATTGAAGATGTTGCGCCGTTGATTGACTTAGAGTCAGCTGAATTCCTATCTGATGAGTATCTAGACTTAATTGAAACGGTTATCGAGCGAAAAGATGAGCTTCCTGACCTTAAGTATGAAGACAAATATGTCTATAAGAAAGCGTTTAAAAAGTTAGACGAAGAGGAAATGTTTGAACATTCATGGCTCCTTTGGGTACCATCGGGCTTAACCGAAGAAATAATAAGGAAGGCCCATGATCCTCCTAAGTCTGCTCACGGTGGTATAGCAAAAACCTTGAGTCGACTTAGAAACTATTTTTATTGGCCTAATATGACCGTGCAGGTTCGTGAATATGTTACTAATTGTAATGTGTGTAAGCAAAGTAAAGCGTCCAACCAAATTTCTCGTCCCCCTATTGTAACGTCTTATTGTAGTAATCGTCCTTTTGAAAAAATATACATTGACTTTTTAGGGCCTTATCCGAGGTCTAAATTAGGTAATGTATACGTCTTCGTTGTTTTAGATCATCTGTCCAAATTTGTGTTGTTGAAAGCATTACGAAAAGCAAGTACTTTAAGCGTGATAAAATTTTTAAAAGAAGATGTATTTAACATGTTTGGAGTTCCGAATATAATACATTCGGATAATGGAAAGCAGTTCGTGTCCAAAGAATTTGAAAACATGATAACCAAATATGGCATAAGACATTTCAAGACCGCGTACTATGCACCACAATCGAATGCTTCGGAGAGGGTTAACCGCTCGTTGTTAGCTGCCATCCGATCATACCTTAAGGAGGACCAACGATACTGGGATACGCACCTTGGCGATATAGCGTGTGCGTTAAGGAGTGCAGTTCATAGTTCTACGAGTGTATCACCATATTTTGCCTTATTTGGTACTAATATGATGACACACGGTAGTAGCTATGAACTTGCAAGAAAGTTGAACGCGATGGACGACAACGAGTTGTTGACTCTTCCCCGACAAAGTCGATTGCAGTGCATAAGAAATCAAATTCGCGAGCATATATTAAAGGCCAATGACAAATCGGCGAGGTTATATAATGTCCGATCCAAACCGATTCGATATTCCCCCGGACAAGAAGTTTATCGGAGGAATTTCGTCTTAAGCGATTCCTCTAAATATGTATCGGCAAAACTTTCACCGAAATATATAAAATGCCGTATAATAAAACAAATCGGAAATAACATGTATGAAGTAGAAAACCTCAATGGAAAAAGAATTGGAATATTTCACGCGAAAGATTTAAAACAATGAACGAATTGAAACAAAAAAATAATAAATGCATGTAACGAAGACGCGATGAAAAACATTTTTCAAACCGGAAATAATTTCGTTGCTTTTCGTATTGTTCTCTTTATCCTTCATTTATTTATTTATTTATATATTTATTTATTAACTTATTTATTTATTTACCTAATCGTTATTTATTTATTTATTATTTGTTATATAGTTGTTTTATTTATTTTGTTTGATTTGTTTTAATATCCTTACATTTTATTACCTGAAGGAATTTTCCACCAACGTACCTGATTTAATTTTCAAGATCCAAATCAAAAATCGACTCTTCGATTTGAAAAATTTTCATAAAGAAGAACCAAAACAAAAAAAAAAAAATAAACATCAAAATACAAATTATAGTGAATCGAAACACCCTATATTGAATAAAATCCTGATAAGTTTTAATAAAAACCAAGAATGTTTATATTGTAATAAAGTTAATTAATCGCATGCTTATTGTACTATAATGTTACTAAATGTTATTTATTTATATTTATTTATTGATACTAGAATAATTTTCTTAAGTACTGTCAAGCATCGGTGATTGTTAGTCTTAAGGTACTAAGCACTTTGCTTTCTGTAATATTTTTTTATATAAAGACTGAAAATTTCCCAAGAATTTTTTTAATATAAACATCTGTGATAAACATCTGTGATATTTACTTTTTTTTATTTATTTATACTTTAGGTTTAGTAATTTACTATAAAAATCGGTGATATTAACTGTGATACTAATTTTAAGTTTTTATTTATACCACTTATATTTATTTATTAATTTTTTTATTTATTTGCATGCTTGTTATTATTTATTTATTTATTTTAGGTCACTTTTTGTTTGCATGCTATTTATTTATTTTTTTTGTTCATAGGTAAACACTTTTATTTATTTATTTATATATTCCTTTGTGTTTGTTTCATTTATTTTGTATGTAGCACAGTCATAGGCACTTTTATTAATTTAAACACTTAAAATAAAAACGAATCCACTCACCAGACACAATAGAAGTAAATAAAAAAATGTTGGTATCCGAATGTGTTGAGGTAGGTCAGGTTCCAATACAGGTTGTTGACCTCTAACAAAATCCTTATATGTGTACTGGAATGTAGAAACAAAAAGTTAATGAAATTGTTTGTGTTTTGTATGCACGGTACTTACCTTTACTGTTTGGAATTGGCGTCGCGTCGGTGGCGTCGGGAATACCAAAAATGTTTTTTGCTGGACAATTCTCTTTTTGCCCGGCTTAACGTGGGTTTTTCCCCACAGTGGCCATCGACTGTTGAAGAAATCTAATATCTTTGAAATGGAAAAAAAAAAAAATTAAGAATAAATTCGCAACAGAATAATAGAACATTTCTTACCTTTTATCCTAGCGTCTCTCCATCGTCGAAAAAAAAAATGAGTTTAGCTGCATCGTCCGGCTGCACCTTTCGATGCACTTCCATGCGTCGACCGTAGTTTTTGTTGCTTATCGGGAATGTATCCCAATAAACAACAAATTTTGTTGCGGACGCCTGGTGCAATATCCTTATAGCAAAACCTGAAATTAGATAATAAAATTATTAGCTAGTTCTATAATTAAAATATAAGTAAAAATATAAACCTACAAAATAATAACAACGATAGAAAAGAAAATTTACTTTCGTACTTACCCATTTTGTCGACCATCGCTGCTGATGACTGTGTTGTTTTGGGAGAATTGTCAGATGAAAGGAACGATAAAAGAAAAGAAAAAAAAAACAAAATAGAGACGTTCTTTTTCGCCGGACCAGGGCGAGTCCGTGCGAAACTGATCATTTTTGACGGATCAGTTCGGATTCATAAAATACGGACTGGGCACGGATTGGCAACTTTTATGTTATGGGTCGTATAATTAGAGAGAAAAGTTGTAGCGACTTCTTCGTAAGTCTTATTCCTAGTTAAAATGAAAACTAAATATTAATCCCGTATAATTATACTGCAATACAAGTGTTAATGTATCTTTTTGTTCCGATTATGTTTTCTTTCTCGTTTAAACGTCATGTTTATTCTCATTCCTGTTTTGCGATCTTATTTATTTTTATGTCGTGACGGGTCAATGTTGTTGTTAATATTACGTTCAGATGTGACTTTTCGTCTATGTTTCCTGGTTGAGAAATTAATAGTCTCATCCAATTATTCAAGTTTTGAAAAAAAAAATTAAATTTGTCAACTCCATCTGTCGACGAATAGCGGGGTCTTGGTAACTTTCGCATGTGCCAAGGTTGATGAACATAACCGCCGAATATCGAAGTTCGAAAGTAAGGAATGTCATATCGTCATGTCAAGTTTTTGTTCTCACCCATCCTAATGCATTAAACAATCCATGTGTTGAGTGTTCATGTTTTTTTTATATTTGTATGTTTATGCATGCACTTCGCTTCATGTAGATGGGGATCGGATGATGTTGTTCAGTTACAAGAATATCATCCGAGCATTTTTTTTATATACATAGTTTTCGCTCGGTCTCTTCCTTAAGACAAACCAATTCAAAAAGAGAAAGAAAAACGAAAATTAGAGTGTTTGGCATTGGTTTGGTTTGACATTAGCCACTCATTGAATACCAGTTAAGACGGATGGTCGATGGACTATCCAACACCACAATACGGCAATTCTCTAGTTGTGAAAAAAAAACGAGAAATAAAGTATAACGAAAATAGTTAAACAAAAAATTTAATAAAACGAAATAAAAGAAAATTATACAAAAAGAAATAAATTTATACGGTGCGTTGCTTTTTGCCTATTAAGTGTTAAGTAAAGTTTCGATAGTTTTTTTATTTGAAAATTTCTTATAGATACCTAAAAAAGTGCCGCCTAATACCTACTTGTGTGTCGTTGTTTTTTTTAAAATTCAAATATTGAAATCACGCTTCAACCAAAAAGAAAGAAAAAAGAAATAAAAATCAAAGTGGTGAGTTGTTTAATGACAAATGGTTTTATTGAATAGTGGGATAATAGAGACAAAATTTTAGGTGATTTCTCGGCGGCCCAAAGAAGTTCCCAATACGGGGCCGCCGCAGGTTTTTTTTTTGTGAAGCTTCTTTTTTGGCCGAATTCTTCCAACGTTTTTTATGAAGACCACTTTTCTGAAGTTATTTTGAAGCGCTCTTTCTGGAGTTACCAACGTTTTTGTGACCTGTTCCTAAGCTGGTGGGCTGGTACATACATACATACATTTGTTAAGGCTCTACTGCCGTAACGTGGTGAAAAAAAAACAGTTGGTCACAGTGAGTCCTAGAAAGAGATATAAGAAGAAGAAGAAAAAAAAAATTAATTAAATAATTATAAAAACATACCTACAATAACCAAAATAGAAGATACTATTTATATATATTTATAAAAACGAATTTATGTGTTTGTGATTGTCTTATTTATTATACAGTTTTAATTTTATAAAATAGGCGTTGAAGTTTATTTTTTTTCTTAAATATTTAAGTTTAATTTAATTCTAATTTATTCATTTTTTTTTTCTTAAATTGTGAAAGGTGAAACTTAAAAATCCAGTTCGAGTGTCATCGCGGATTTATTTATATTTTGTTTGACCTTGAGTATTAGTTACATCTAAAGAGCTCTCTAGAGGTAGACAAAACCAGGGCTGCGTTTCATTTGTCCTAAAGTAATTGTACCACAAAGGGTAGATTAGTTTTGGGTTTAAATTTTAGGCACTGCGAGCATCGGTTTTTTTTTGTTTGATACTTGTTCGGATAAACTCCTTTTCTTTGATAATTTTTGTTGGCTAAATTTGTTAAAATATCTTCTTTTTGATAATAAATTTTGTTTAATGTAATAAAACTTCCAAACGCCTGTATGGTTGAAAACAAAACCCACGACTATATTTTTTTTTGTTTCACATGATTGAAATCATGATAGTTTGAGGAAATATTTTCAGGGGTGCCGATGGTAGCTGAGTTTAGGTGAAGATGGTATGACTTGAAACCGATCAATCACCATCTTATTGGGGGAATTCAAAAATGGCCACGAATTCCTATGGTTGGGTGGGTAACGGCCTCACTGCGACACCATCTGCAGTGCCCTGATGTGGCAATAGTCTGTCCGTGGTCCTAACTAGTCCGTTTCCTTTTCCTAGTTTTCCTCAGGCCTGATCTATGTTTTTGTCTGCAGGCGAGGTCAAGTTACCGGGGGCAAGATCCCCCCCCCGTCCGACGAGCTGACGCCGTGCATGTGCAAGCAGGCCGCGTCCCTGGGACTTGGCATTCTTTCATTTTCCCTAACCTTTCCGTTTCCTAGCTTCCTACCCTTAACTTCTCCCATCCTACTTCCTTTCCAACTCCCCACCTCCTCTTGCCTCGCAACAATCATTGTTAGAATATTGCAACGTTGTTGTTGGGTTGTGTCTCAAAACCCTATAAACGTTCCTGTAGGTCATAAGTTCCTGCATTTTATTGTTGTAATCTGTTTTATACATAGCCACTGTAACATTTCCTTTATCAGCTGCGACAATATAAACATCCTTATGTTTTCTAAGGAATAATTGGGCTATGTTATATATTTTGTTTAAGAATTTGTCAAACGGAGGAATATATGTTAATGTTAAATGGTTTTGTGAAATCTCTGAAAAATTAGATCGAGCTATCTCCTGGTCACTCTGTTCTAAAGTTTTAACCAACTCTTCTTCATCAGCGATAATTTTGAAGAGTGGAAGCTCACCTTTCTTTGTTGGCAAAGTGAATTTGGGACCTAATGATAGAAGCCATTTGACATCCGAAGGGAACTCTACAGCAGTATTGTTTACAAACCATTTATCGTTAAATTCTATAAATAATAATAAATATTATACAATTTATTAATATTACGGACTTAATACAAAATTAAAATCATCATCATGAAAATGCTCAACTTTAAAACAAAACGCATTTAAACATTATATCCGATTATAAAATGAACGTATTATGCACTTTCGATAATAAATTTCATTAATTCAAATAATTTAATGTAACTTTTCATCAATTAAATCAAAACAATAAAATTTTCAACTTTATCATATAGAAAAAACACTAAAACATTATTTCGCATCCATTTAAATAACATTAAAACTAATTCGGACGATTTAAATCATCAAAAAAAAAAAAAAAAAAAAAAAATACACAGAATCGTACTATTCGTCCGAACCCTGAATATGGATATACTTGGAAATACATGGAAATCAAATTGAATTCTTATACATAAAATAATATAAGTTTTTAATATATTTTCCAATAATTCACTTACCTTGATCATTTGCTGTCCACGACATTAAAATTTAACACATTTTCACCTTTAAAAACTGCACAATTTAAACCATTTAATTTTACACACAAAAAAAAATACAAATACACAATTCACTACCGACGCCGTAATTCATGAAATTTGCCATTGAGAAACGAGTATATAATTGTTGTTGATTGTTTCCATCCTCATCGTTGCTTCTATCAATGAAAAGAACAAATTACTATCCGAGCCGCTATATGGGCAACTTCTGAGGATATACGAACCATAGTTGAAAATGTTGTTTTTATGTCGATGATGAATTTACATTAAACTTGCTTATTTATCATGCTTTAATAAACTTTGTTTCTTTTCATGTCAATCCGAGATGAATTGCAATATCAGAAATCTTTTTTTCGCACCTAAAACTCAGGAAAACTCACCTTCCGCCCGGGGAGAATGTTCAACTCGACCCAAACTTTTTAGGGTTGAGCTCGACTGAACAGCCGAATGGACACATGTAGCAGCTCCTTAAACAAATCAACTGCGACCTACTTCACGAATTTACCAGCTGCTGTACTGTCAAAATATGAAAAGTCATTACCCGTCAAAACATCTCTGCGAATAAACTTCATTCTTCTTCCAAATTAAAATATTGTGTCGTGTTTTTCATTTCTTAAATTGCCTATTTATTTAAAGTAAAAATTATAAAATAACTTAAGGCTATACAGCAAAAGCAGTGTCGATCTGCATACCATCGCGTGCACATCAACTTCGTGTGTTCTGTGAAAATTTTATTTTATTTTGTTCTTGTTGTGCAATAACTGTCCATTAATGTTCTCTTTCTTGCCTGTCTTTATAAAATTCCATCTTCAATAAATAAATTAATAATCTATTTAAACCCAATACCGATAGATATAACTTTTTGTGGGCTATAGGTCAATAACTGAAAGATGTTATTTGATGTGCAACGTTTCGAGCATGTTTATGCTCTTCATCAGGCCTTTATTTATAAAAATTATAAAAGTTATACATACATACATTAATATAAAAAGTATTATATATGACGTCAAGTAAATTACAAACAATATTTAAAAAATTTACGTTAAGGCAATAAACCACTTATTATAGGTATATAAAAATCTCATGAAATAAAATCTATTACAAAGAAACACACTAATTAAACAGTTTAAAATTTAAATTTGAATTTGAATTTACTGGTGGACAGGAAAAAAAACCTCCATTTATCAAAACAATCACCTATACTTTAACCTACTGTATGTTGCTGGTCGCTTAATCAGTTGGCTGTATGCGTTGCTAAGTTTTTCGCAGTCCGATCTCCGGTTGACAGCATTGTTGTTGTTATTTATGTGTAGCATCTCCAGCAAGATTCTGTTTGAATAATGTTGCTCTGTTTGCAAAATCTCCACATTGTCCAAATCTGGTTTGTGTTTTTCCTGTAAACAATGGAGAGCTAATGCAGTTTTTTGTGCAGCCCCGCTGTCCAAATCTGATCTATGACCAGACAGACGATTTTTTAGTTTTTGCTTGGAGGTACCTATATAGACCGATGAACATGTTGTCTCTTTCCCACCCAAGCAATTGATCTTAAAGATAATGTTGGCTTTCTCCATCTTATCCACTTTCCCTTTGATGTAAGTGAAAAGCTTGTCTTTCAGGGGATTTTCAGACTTGAAAGCAATTTTTGTTTTCGTCTTGTCACTTATCGGTGCGGTGGCGATACGGTTGGAGAGGTGGGGAATGAAAAGTGCGCTCTTGTACAAAGTTACTTGTTGGGCATCAATTTTTTTTTTGTCTTTTTCGGTTTGTTGGTAGTTTTGATGAGCTTGTTGACAATGATGGTGTGGAAGGAATTGAATAACAGGGTGTTCCGGATAATTTTTATATTCTTCTGGTGGAAGGAAACATCGCCTGTGTCGAGAACACGGTTGACAAAGTTTTGTGCCGTGTTGATAACTATTGGTTTGGATTGGTTGGACTGAAAATTAATAAGGCGACCTGAAGCATTAGGTTTTTTATACCAATCGATCAGTCTATCATTCCGCCTTAAAACTTTCACATCCAAATATGGAAGTTCGCCATTTGATTCCATTTCGACCGTGAATTTGATTTTATTATTGAAAGAGTTGAATGCATTAAGTGTATTTTGTACTTCTTGGGATTTGATCACAACAAACAGGTCATGTATTTGGTAATGATCTTGGGTTTATAATCCAATTTACCCAATACATCTTCTAGTAAAGTTTCCATAACTAAATCCGCTAGAATTGGAGAAGCTGGACTACCCATAGGTATACCTTGTTTTTGTTGGTAAATGGTGCCGGAGTACTCTTAATAATTGTTGTCAATGACACAAAATCTCAATAGGTCCGATCCTTTACTTTGTGCACAGAAAATCACAAACTGTCAGATCTTGGAGAGCAACGTTGATATATTCTTAAAAATATCAAAACTGTGCCAAAGTACGGGAACGCAAATTCAATCAAATTCCGTATTACCTAATGTGCTGGACAAGTACGGCACGATGTTTTGCGTTCATTCGTTTGCTATCAAATTGACATTTTGCTGTGCTGTGATTTTCAGTCCGAAGAAATTTCTCGAACTGAAAATCACAGGTAGGGGAAATTATTTACTCGTGAGCGTTGTTTTTTGTAAAAAACTGTCAAATTATTGAGTACGGGAACGGCTTTGTACTGAAAATCACACAAATGCACCGAAAATCACAGAAATTTAAAGTAAAGGAACGGACCTAATATTTCCATAATTTTCGCTTTTTTTATATTGGTATATTCTTTAATTTTATCCCAATTCATTTTTATGATATCCAAAACCAACGCAATCGGAATGCTAGTAAACAAGGAAACCACATCAAATGAAACCAATATTTTTCCGTTTTCCAGTTGGAGAGGTGTAACTTTTTCAATGAAGTCTTTCGAATTCTTTACATTGAATTTCGAATTGTGTGTCAGATTCTGAAGAATTTTCACGACAAAACTTCGAAAGCTCATAACAAGGGACGTTCGTAGAAGCACAGATGGGTCTGAAAGGTACGTTTTCCTTATGAATTCTTGGTAATCCATATATCTTTGGGCTGCTAGCAGTGTACGTAGTAATCATTTTCTTCTAAAATTTGGAAATATGACCTTCTTTAAACAAATATTTGACAAAATCATTGTTAGAAGTTTGCAACGTTGTTGTTGGGTTGTGTCTCAAAACCCTATAAACGTTCCTGTAGGTCATAAGTTCCTGCATTTTATTGTTGTAATCTGTTTTATACATAGCCACTGTAACATTTCCTTTATCAGCTGCGACAATATAAACATCCTTATGTTTTCTAAGGAATAATTGGGCTATGTTATATATTTTGTTTAAGAATTTGTCAAACGGAGGAATATATGTTAATGTTAAATGGTTTTGTGAAATCTCTGAAAAATTAGATCGAGCTATCTCCTGGTCACTCTGTTCTAAAGTTTTAACCAACTCTTCTTCATCAGCGATAATTTTGAAGAGTGGAAGCTCACCTTTCTTTGTTGGCAAAGTGAATTTGGGACCTAATGATAGAAGCCATTTGACATCCGAAGGGAACTCTACAGCAGTATTGTTTACAAACCATTTATCGTTAAATTCTATAAATAATAATAAATATTATACAATTTATTAATATTACGGAGGGCACGTCGTAAACACCACCTAACAAAAATGGAGTTTTACACACATTAGAAATTATTACGACACAGAAACTTGCAACAAACCTAGGAATATAGCGGAGAGACACTTTCATACACAAAAAACAATAATTCTCTAATTTTTCTTTTAAAATGTAGAGAGATTGGTTTGTTTCCTAATTTCATTCGTTATTCAACGAATACAAATTTTTCAATTTTCTAATAATGAAACTGAAAGAAAATTGGAGAGTAAGCTTTTATTGCATATTGAACACTTTCATGCAAAATTATTAAATATTGCTATCTCCCTCAAACAAATACAAAAGAAGGTAGAGTTAAAAAGGATACAAAAACTTGAAAGCTTCATAACCGATAAACTTACATAAAGGGAATATTCTAAATTCTGCAATAGCCAAGAAAACAAACACGATAATGTAAATGAGAGCATAAAAAACAGACACATAAAGAAACTTGAACGTTTAAAGGATAATCTGAAACAAACGATGAATATAGAATTTCACGATAAATGGTTCGTAAACAATACTGCTGTGGAGTTCCCTTCGGATGTCAAATGGCTTCTATCATTAGGTCCCAAATTCACTTTTCCAACAAAGAAAGGTGAGCTTCCACTCTTCAAAATTATCGCTGATGGAGAAGAGTTGGTTAAAACTTTAGAACAGGGTGACCAGGAGATAGCTCGATCTAATTTTACAGAGATTGTACAAAACCATTTAACATCAACATATATTCCTCCGTTTGACAAATTCTTAAACAAAATATATAACATAGTCCAATTATTCCTTAGAAAACATAAGGATATTTATATTGTCGCAGCTGATAAAGGAAATGTTACAGTGGCTATATATAAAACAGATTACAACAACAAAATGTAGGAACTTATGACCGACAGGAACGTTTATAGGGTTTTGAGAAACAACCCAACAACAACGTTGCAAACTTCTAACAATGATTTTGTCAAATATTTGTTTAAAGAAGGTCATATTTCCGAATTTGAGAAGAAAAGGATGACTACGTACACTGCTAGCAGCCCAAAGATATATGGATTACCAAAAATTCATAAGGAAAACGTACCTTTGAGACCTATCTGTGCTTCTATGAACGTCCCTTTGTATGAGCTTTCGAAGTTTGTCGTGAAAATTCTTCAGAATCTGACACACAATTCGAAATTCAATGTAAAGAATTCGAAAGACTACATTGGAAAAGTTACATCTCTCCAACTGGAAAACGGAGAAATATTGGTTTCATTTGATGTGGTTTCCTTGTTTACTAGCATTCCGATTGCGTTGGTTTTGGATATCATACAAATGAATTGGGATAAAATTAAAGAATATACCAATATTAAAAAATCAAAATTTATGGAAATATTGAGATTTTGTGTCATTGACAACAATTATTTAGAGTACTCCGGCACCATTTACCAACAAAAACAAGGAATACCTATGGGTAGTCCAGCTTCTCCAATTCTAGCGGATTTAGTTATGGAAACTTTACTAGAAGATGTATTGGGTAAATTGGATTATAAACCCAAGATCATTACCAAGTACGTTGATGACCTGTTTGTTGTGATCAAATCCCAAGAAGTACAAAATAAACTTAATGCATTGCACTCTTTCAAAAATAAAATCAAATTCACGGTCGAAATGGAATCAAATGGCGAACTTCCATATTTGGATGTGAAAGTTTTAAGGCGGAATGATAGACTGATTTTCGATTGGTATTAAAAACCTACTGCTTCAGGTCGCCTTATTAATTTTCACTCCAACAATCCAAACCAATAATTATCAACACGGCACAAAACTTTGTCAACCGTGTTCTCGACACAGGCGATGTTTCCTTCCACCAGAAGAATATAAACATTATCCGGAACACCCTGTTATTCAATTCCTTCCCCACCATCATTGTCAACAAGCTCATCAAAAACTACCATCAAACCGAAAAAGACAAAAAAATTCATGCCCAACAAGTAACTTTGTACAAGAGCGCACTTTTCATTCCCCACCTCTCCAACCGTATCGTCACCGCACCTATAAGAGACAAGACGAAAACAAAAATTTCTTTCAAGTCTGCAAATCCCCTGAAAGACAAGCTTTTCACTAACATCAAAGGGAAAGTGGATAAGATGGAGAAATCCAACATTATCTATAAGATCAATTGCTTGGGTGGGAAAGAGACAACATGTTCATCGGACTATATAGGTACCTCCAAGCTAAAACTACAAAATCGTCTGTCTGGTCATAGATCAGAATTGAACAGCGGGGCTGCACAAAAAACTGCATTAGCTCTCCATTGTTTACAAGAAAAACACAAACCAGATTTGGACAATGTGGAGATTTTGCAAACAGAGCAACATTATTCCAAGAGAATGTTGCTGGAGATGCTACACATAAATAACAACAGCAATGCTATCAACCGGAGATCGGACTGCGAAAAGCTTAGCAGCGCATACAGCCCACTAATTAAGCGACCAACAACATACAGTAGGTTAAAGTATAGGTGATTGTTTTGATAAATGGAGTTTTTTTTTCCTGTCCACCAGTAAATTAAAATTCAAATTTAAAGTTTAAACTTTTTAATTAATGTATTTCTTTGTAATTGATTTTATTTCATGAGATTATTATGTACCTATAATGAGTGGTTTATTCCCTTAACGTAAATTCTTTAAATATTGTTTGTAAGTTACTTGACGTCATATATAATACTTTTTATATTAATGTATGTATGTATAACTTTTATAATTTGTATTAATAAAGGCCTGATGAAGAGCATAAACATGCTCGAAACGTTGCACATCAAATAACATCTTTAATTTATTGACCTGTAGCCCACAAAAAGTTATATCTATCTTTATCGATAAAAAGGTCAGAAATATTATACAATTTATTAATAAATCCAATACCCCCCAAACAAAAACCTCAGTGTCTAAAAATTCTACAATAAAAAAAAAAAAAGAAATATACCTACATACGCTTGCATGTAGTTGGCCCACCAACTATTGAGTTGAGCAAAACTGTTGATTGCAATCGTTTGTCTACGTTTGTACGTTTGTAGATTCGTTTGTACACCCACCGTTTTTTTTATATAGCCACTTCAAATAAATTTACGGAGTTTGGCCCACCATTTTTAACGCTCGAAAAATCTGGAAATGCAGTTCGATAGATTATCGTTTGTCTATGTCTGTCTTTTTTTTTCGTTTGTATACGTCCCAAATTTGTTTGCCAAAAAAAAATTTTTAACCAAATTTTATTAAAATTTTAATATATATGCATTCGTTTGTCTCTTTTTTATAATGATTTTTCATCGTGTTAATTTTTTAAATTTGTATTTATTTCAATTTTGAATTAATTATTACTTTTTTTTGGGACATGTAGTTGGCCCACCAACTTAAACGCTCGAAAAATCTAAGAACGCAGTTCGATAGAAAATCGTTTGCCTTTTTTTTTTTCGTTTGTATATTTTTTTGACAACAAAATTTTATTAAAATTTTAAAACATATGCATTCGTTTGTCTGTTTTTTATAAAGATTTTTTATCGTATTAATTTTTTTTAATTTGTATTTATTTCTATTTTTAATTAATTATATATTAATTACATGGAGCATGTAGTTGGTCCATCAACTGTAACGCTCGAAAAATCCAAAAAAAGCAGATCGATAGAAAATCGTTTTTGTATGTTTGTCTTTTTTTTTTTTCGTTTGTACACGTCCCAAATTTTTTTGACAATAATTTTTTTTTTAACCAAATTTTATTAAAATTTAAAAACATATGCATTCGTTTGTCTCTTTTTTATAATGCTTTTTCATAGTGTTTATTTCTATTTTTAATTAATTATTACTTTTTTTGGGACACGTAGTTGGCCCACCAACTATAATGCTCGAAAAATCTAAAAACGCAGTTCGATAGAAAATCGTTTGTCTACGTTTGTCTTTTTTTTTCGTTTGTATACGTCCCAATTTTTTTGACAAAAAAAACTAACCAAATTTTATTAAAATTTTAATATATATGCATTTGTTTGTCTCTTTTTTATAATGATTTTTCATCGTGTTAATTTTTTAAATTTGTATTTATTTCAATTTTTAATTAATTATTACTTTTTTTTGGGACATGTAGTTGGCCCACCAACTTAAACGCTCGAAAAATCTAAAAACGCAGTTCGATAGAAAATCGTTTGTCTATGTTTGTTTTTTTTTTTTCGTTTGTATATTTTTTTGACAACAAAATTTTATTAAAATTTTAAAACATGCATTCGTTTGTCTGTTTTTTATAAAGATTTTTTATCGTATTAATTTTTTTAATTTGTATTTATTTCTATTTTTAATTAATTATATATTAATTACATGGAGCATGTAGTTGGTCCACCAACTGTAACGCTCGAAAAATCCAAAAAAGCAGATCGATAGAAAATCGTTTTTGTATGTTTGTCTTTTTTTTTCGTTTGTACACGTCCCAAATTTTTTTGACAATAATTTTTTTTTTAACTAAATTTTATTAAAATTTAAAAACATATGCATTCGTTTGTCTCTTTTTTATAATGCTTTTTCATAGTGTTTATTTCTATTTTTAATTAATTATTACTTTTTTTGGGACATGTAGTTGGCCCACCAACTATAATGCTCGAAAAACCTAAAAACGCAGTTCGATAGAAAATCGTTTGTCTACGTTTGTCTTTTTTTTTCGTTTGTATACGTCCCAAATTTTTTTGACAAAAAAAAAAAAAAAACTAACCAAATTTTATTAAAATTTTAAAAGGTATGTATTCGTTTGTCTCTTTTTTATTATGATTTTTCATCGTGTTAATTTATTTAATTTGTATTTATTTCTATTTTTAATTAATTATTACTTTTTTTTGGGACATGCAGTTGGCCCACCAACAGCATTCTCTTTTATTATTTGGGTATCCACAGTTTAAACTTGTATGCGAAGTTGCGATAGTTAAGAATTTATTCTTTTTTTTCTATTCTTTTTAAGGAGTGCCCTGCATTTAGGCTGCATTTAAAAAGACTTAAGTTACACCTTGTGGATTATTTATTCAGTTAAAATAATTTAAAAAAAGCAAACAAAAATAATTCTAATTCTATAGGTACTTGTTCATTAACTTGAATTTTGCTTAACGCTTTTAATGAGTTTCTTTTCTGTATGAAATAGAAAGTAACTATAAGTACCAATACCTATGCATGCCTACTATAGATATTGATAGGTAGTACCAAAATTGTTGAGTACCTACCTAACTACCTACGAGTTTTGGTTGTTTTTTCAGCGAATGGCTTAGGGGGGTTTACTTAAAATAAATCAAAATTATTTTAACTCTAACATAATCATGAAAAGCGTATTTCCTGTAGTTTCAAAAACTCATTTTTAATAAAAATTCAGCATGCCTGAATAAAAAAACACCTGCATATGATTTACTCGTGTCTGAAGCAAATACATTTTTGTCTCAAATACGTCTTTAAAAAAAATATCTCAACCAAATATTAAATAGCTTCCCAGCTCATTTCAGAAATTGTTTATACCTAGTTTTAGAAAAATAAACTTCACTCATCGGCATCCTCATCTCATCGCAGATCGCACTAGTCAGAGGAAGTGTTGCCACTTTACTTCAATTGAAGTAGATCTATCTTGTTGTTTTCAATTTATTTTTAAAAATACTTCCTACTCTTTAAAATCATTGCTTCATCCTACTTCAACCTTAGAAAAAAAGGCCAAATCTACTTCTTTTTTCTCTATTTCACTCTAGTAGGTATCGAATCCCAGAATTTATATTACAAAAATGAACTTGTAATAGACATTCCACACTAGCCCACTGTGTATTAATACGTGTCAAAAAAGTGGGAAACAAATCAAGTATGGAAACAAAATATGAAAGCCCAGCCTACACAACCAGACATTCTATCCCACACGATTTGGCATGAATAATTTTAGGAATGGTTCTAATTCTATCCCACATTCTTTCACACTTTTGTATAGGTTAAGGTAATGTATTAATACAAACAAGGGTGGAAGCAAAATATGAAAAGTAATTTTTTTCACACAAATTGGGCAGTCGCTTGGAATTCTTTCCCACTTTCAATTTGACATGTATTAATACACAGTGGGCTAGTGGGGAAGGGCTATTACAAGTTCATTTTTGTAATGTAAATTCTGGGATTCCATACCTACTGGAGTAAAATAGAGATAAAAGAAAAACACGTAGGTAGTTAGGTAGGTACTCAACAATTTTGGAACTACCTATCAATATCGCATGTATAGGTATTGGTACCTTTAGTTACTTTCTATTTCATACAGAAAAGAAACTCATTAAAAGCGTTAAGCAGACGGCAAAATTCAAGTTAATGAACAAGTACCTATAGAATTAGAATTATTTTTGTTTGCTTTTCTTAAATTATTTTAACTGAATAAATAATGCTCAAGGTGTAACTTAAGTCTTTTTAAATGCAGCCTAAATGCAGGGCACTCCTTAAGAAGAATAGAAAAATAAGAATAAAGTCTAAATTATCGCAATTTCGCGATACCCAAATAATAAAAGAGAATGCTGTTGGTGGGCCGGCCAACTGCATGTCCCAAAAAAAGTAATAATTAATTAAAAATAGAAATAAATACAAAATTAAAAAAATTAACACGATGAAAAATCATAATAAAAAAGAGACAAACGAATGCATATCTTTGAAAATTTAAATAAAATTTGGTTAAATTTTTTTTTTTGTCAAAAAAAATTTGGGACGTATACAAATGAAAAAAAAAAAAAGACAAACGTAGACAAACGATTTTCTATCGAACTGCGTTTTTAGATTTTTCGAGCCTTATAGTTGGTGGGCCAACTACATGTCCCAAAAAAAGTAATAATTATTTAAAAATTGAAATAAATACTGTATAGACCCGAGTAATCAGAATAAAACACACTTGTAAGTTATAATACTTTAATACGAGATGTTCACTCTGCGACCGTTCATTGACAACTCCACTGATAACATCTTATTCTCTTATCTTATCTAGGGGTAGAACCGGTTCTTATCTTCTTGTGTTGGCTCCCTCTCATTCACTCTCCTGATCGGGTTGTGGCATAGGTTTCCACATCCGTCTGGGTATCTTCTTAACATGGCTTATGTTAAGTCGGAACACCTTGTTCCCAGCTTTTACTGTGACCTCGCTGTTCTTCCTGTCAATCACTTCAAATTTCGTTTGATTGAAGTTGGGAGTAAGTTTGTCAGAGAACACTACATTTTTGATTAAAACCTTATCACCTATTTCTATCCCTGAATCTTTAGCTCCTCGTTCCCTATCTCCCCTTTCTTTCCCTTTTTGTTTATTAATGGAATCGCGGACCCTAGCTTCCGAATCAATCATCGGTTCTTCTATATCCAGCATTGAAGGAATTTTGTCGCGGATTGTTCGATTGTAAAGTAACTCCTATGGGGCTTTCCCTGTTGTACCGTGGGGGGTTACATTGTATATGAGGGTGAACTTCTGCATCTCTTCCTTATAATCACTTCCGTTGGAGTGGCCTATCTTCAAGCGTTTTACAATCTGACGGTTCATGTTCTTCACTTCGCCGTTCGTTTGTGGCCAGTAGGGTGGTGAAGTTATAAGCTCAATGTTGTTGTTCTTGCAGTAGGTTTTAAACTCGTCACTGACAAATTGGCGTCCGTTGTCCGCCGTGATAAACTTGGGATACCCTAGTCTACAAAATATCTCTTTCAGGAAGTTTATTACATCTCTGGAAGTTATCTTTTTTAAGAACTTAAACTCTTGGTATCTGGAATAGTAGTCAATTACAACTAGGATATAGTCGTAATTAGGCAACGGCCCTAGCAAATCCATTGCTAAGTTGGACCAAGGTCTGTCAGGAAAAACATGTCTGTTCATGGGAACTGGTTGACTAGGCTTCGGACCCTCCGCTTCATTACTGTTTCGCCAGGGTGGCCTTCGTGAGCAAGTTCCAAAATTCTAGAACGTAGTGTCGTTGGTATAACGATTCTAGTGCCTCTTAATAGAATATTGCCTATGGTACACAACTCAAGTCTGAATGGGAAGTATGCACTTGGCATCTTAGAGTCCCATGTTTCGTTTTTTACGTTTTCGACAGCCTCCATCAGATCATCGTCCTTGGTGTTATTCGAACAAATCTCTGATATGGTAATCGCTCTGGGTAAATACTTTTTAACTATCGCAAATATATTGTGCTCCCCCTGTTCGTCGAATGTTTCTGCCGTTTGAATTTTACACAGTCGTGAAACTGAATCAGCTATATTGAGCTTCCTCGGTTGATAAACCACCTTAAACCTAAACGCCTCTAACCTGAGCACCCATCTTTCAATACGAGCTGGTGGTCTTGATGTAGGCTTAAATATTGCCTCTAGTGGCTTATGGTCCTTAACCAACACGAATTCTGTTACCGCTAGGTAGTATGAAAACCTTTCAACCGCCCATACTAACGCTAGGTCCTCCTTTTCGGTCTGAGAGTATCTCCTCTCCACGTCGGATAGGCTTTTGCTCGCGAATGATATAACCCTTGGTACTTCATTCTCGAACTGAATAAGGACTGCTCCCAACGCTACTGGGCTGGCATCAGCTATAAGTCGAATGCGGTTTTTCAAGTCAAAGTAAAAGAGAGTAGACCAATCTGTTAGAAACTGTTTTAATCTCTGAAAAGACTTTTGTTGAGATTCTGCCCATTCGAATTTGACATCTTTCTTTATCAAACACCTGAGCGGTTCCGTGACATCAGCCAAATCTGGGACGAATTTTCCAAGATATGTCACAAATCCAACAAAACTCCTTGTCTCTTCCTTGCTTTGTGGAGGTCGAAATTCTTGTACTGTCTTTATTTTGTCCGGGTCTGGGCTGATACCCTCTGTCGATAGGATGTCTCCCAAGAATTTTAATTTCTGTACTTTCCACAAGCATTTTTCCTTATTGAGTGTCACATCGAAATCTTTAAAAAATGTTAAGTACCACCTTCAACCCTTCATCATGTTCTTTCTCCGTACGACCATAAACTACGATATCGTCTAGATAGTTGAAAGCATTTTCACAAGGGGCTAGAAGATTCTCCATAACTTTTTGGAATATTTCGGGAGCAGAGTTAACTCCAAACAAAAGCCTCTTGTATCTAAACATCCCCTTGTGAGTTATAAAGGTGGTGATCGATCTACTATCTTCTTCTAGTTCTAGCTGGTGATACGCACTCTTTAAGTCGAGTCTTGAAAAGAATTTGGCACCTTTCAACTTCGTCATTACCGCTTCAAATGTCGGTAGCATGAAATTTTTTCTTTTTATTGCCGCGTTCGCACGTCGCATGTCGATGCAGAGCCGAATCTCGCCATCGCTCTTGAATGCTACCACAATAGGTGAGATCCAAGAGCTTGGTCCTGAGAGTGGTTCGAGGATGTCTTGGTCTACTGCTTCTTTAAGCTTCGCCTCTACTTTTTCTTCTAAGGCAGCTGGAACTCGACGTAAAGGTTGCTGAACGGGTTTAATTGTTGTATCGATAGATAGACTTATTTTGATTCCCTTAATCTTTGGAAAAGGTTTTGGACTTTCGAGATAATTAACATCAAGCCCCAGTTTCAAAACGCCTAACTTAACTCCCGTCTCTCGTCCTAATAATGATAGTCTCCCACTCTCAACCACGTAGAATGAGGCAATCACTTCAGGACGCTTTGCAATGCATATCGGAGCTTCAAAAACAGCCTTAATTTTGAGTAAATGATCCCCTGCGTAAGCCCTAAATTGGTTTGTTGTCTCTTTCCTAACATCCCACATTACCGCATTATAGCTTTTTAGTAACTGCCAGTCGGATTCACCTAAGAGATTAAACCGTGACCCTGAGTCAATGACCATTGATATCTGATGGCCACCGACTTGACAATCAATAATTTCGCTCATGTCCATGTCATTACCTTCAACAACCCGGAAACAATCGGGTTCCGCCAGTTGAGTATCATTTTCGCTGTCCTTTTCGCCCCCTCCGTTTTCAATGAAGCGTACCCTAGAAAACCCAGATTTTGGCCGTTTTGCAAATCTTTCCTTGTCATCATTTGCTTTACGTTTAATTGATTTTGTCTTACATTTCCGCGAAAAGTGCCCGATCAAACCACATTTGTTGCATTTGGGATTCCTTGCCGGACAGTTTGGTGATTTTCCAGAATGTCCCTGGCGACCACATCTACTACAATCGTCTTCCTCATTTTTACTCCCCTTTCGAAAAGTGACACTATTGACAGATGCAGTGGAAGTACCCCAGTTTGATCATTAATTTATTCGTGGACCTGGCAAATTTCAATTATCTCTGACAGCCAATACTCTTTTTCTAATAATCGTTTTTTTAGATCATTTGGTGCCCAAGAATCGATTACCTTATCTTTAATACTTATTGCCAAAATTTCTTTTTTTGTTTCTCCAAACGAACATTTTGCCGCCTGATTTCTCAACCTAACCATAAATTTATTAATATTTTCGCCTTGTTCTGGTGTCAAAGCCCGAAACATGTGGCGTTCGAATGTAGAATTCCTTTGTGGAGAGAAGTATTCGCTAAGCTTAGCCACCAGTATCTCAAAAACATCGACATTATCCCCTGGTTCTACCAGAGCACCTGGTGTATTATATGCTACCTCTTGGAGTTGTGGCCCCCCTAGGTGCAAAATCTTGTTTCGCTTTTTGACCTTATCCTTTATTTCTTCTGCAGCCAAATAAAGTGAGAATGATCGGTACCATCGCTCCCATTCAGATCTTATAATGGCTTTATCCATGACGTCGCATAAGAATGGTTTGATCTCACTCATTTTTTTTTTTTTTTATGACTTCTAGAACAATTTAATGTGATTTAGCACAATTCAATGTGCGTGATAACACTACAAAATACAACTTTTTTTTTTTATTTTTCACAATTAAATGTGTCCTCTGTCCTTGCTCAATTGAATGTGCAACACTTTTTTTACAATGAAATGTGCAAATCTAAATTTCCCAATAAAATATACTTTTTCTAATCAAAAGCAGCGAGCTCTCTATTTTATCGATTCTCTTTGCAAATCTTAAAAAAAAAACAAAAACAAAAAAAAAAAAAACACAAGAAAATAATTAAATCATAAGAATTCTAGGTAATTAACTTTTCTTTTTTTTTTTTTTAGGTACGTAATTATTAAGAAACCGATTTATTTTCTCTTTTCTTTTTTTTCATAATCCATTCCGTGCGTGATTAGTTTGTTTTTGTTTTCCATTATTTTATAATAATAACTCTTTTTTTTTTCACTGCACTCATACATATACATAGGTACATATGTGTATATTATTTTAATATTTTTTTTTCCAATATATATATATATATTTTTTTTTTTACCTCGTCGCCAATGTATAGACCCGAGTAATCAGAATAAAACACACTTGTAAGTTATAATACTTTAATACGAGATGTTCACTCTGCGACCGTTCATTGACAACTCCACTGATAACAAGATCTTAACTTAGGGGTAGAACCGGTTCTTATCTTCTTGTGTTGGCTCTCTCTCATTCACTCTCCTGATCGTGTTGTGGCATAGGTCTCCACAAATACAAATTAAAAAAATTAACACGGTGAAATTTGGGACGTATAAACAAGAAAAAAAAAAGACAAACGATTTTCTATCGAACTGGGATTTTAGATTTTTGAGCGTTATAGTTAGTGGGCTAACTACATGTCCTAAAAAAAGTAATAATTAATTAAAAATGGAAATAAATACAAATTAAAAAAATAACACGATGAAAAATCATTATAAAAAAGAGACAAACGAATGCATATGATTTAAAATTTTAATAATATTTGTTAAAAAAAATGTTTTTGTCAAAAAAATTTGGGACGTATACAAACGAAAAAAAAACAAACATAGACAAACGATTTTCTATCGAACTGCGTTTTTAGATTTTTCGAGCGTGGTGGGCCAACTACATGTCCCAAAAAAAGTAATAATTAATTAAAAATAGAAATAAACACAAATTTAAAAAATTAACACGATGAAAAATCATTATAAAAAAGAGACAAACGAATACATATGTTTTAAAATTTTAATAAAATTTGGTTACAAATTTTTTTTTGTCAAACAAATTTGGGACGTATACAAACGAAAAAAAAAAGACAAACATAGACAAACGATTATCTATCGAACTGCATTTCCAGCTTTTTCGAGTGTTATAGTTGGTGGGCCAAACTCCGTCAATTTATTTGAAGTGGCTATATAGAGAAAAAGGTGAGTGTACAATCGAATCTAAAACTTGTACAAACTTAGACAAACGATGTACAAACGATTGTAATTAACAGTTTTGCTCAACTCAATAGTTGGTGGGCCAAATACATGCAAGCCCTACATACATACCTACAATACCCACAAAATAAGCAATATTTGCGTCGCAAAAGAAAATATCATAATAACAAATTCAAAGAAAAAAAAAAAAAAAAAAAAAAAAAAACAGGTAATGTGCCAGTGCAATATGTGCAATATAAGAATTGAAAAAAAAAAAAAAAACAACACAGCGAGTGGTTAAATCCCTACTCTCTCCCTCCCCTTTCACTCGCAGTTGCAGTTACTTTAATCATTGAATGCATTATGTGGGAAGCTTTCAAATAATGGGCCCTATTGCGGTTGTCGATCGTCGATCGATAATCGCTAACGAGCGATCAACCATCGACAAATTGAGAAATAGGTATTGTGGTTGTCGATTGCGTTCGACAAATATCAAAAATCCGATCGCTCGTTGTCGACCGCAGTTTTGTGATCGACTGGGTCTATTCAACAAGTAAAAAATTATGTAGAGAATAAAATGCGAGTGTTTTTATTTAAAAAATGTTTGTTTATAAGGGAAATAGGTATATTTAATTATTATTCTTAATGCAGGGCGTAACAAGTTTTAACAAAAAAACAGATAAAAGCCATCAATTCACCCAATACCTCTTGAGAATCCGAATTTTTCAAGGAAGTACATTTTTGTTTGGCGTATTTTACTTTCGTTTATTTTGGATAAACATACAGATTGAGCCAACCCAATGAACAAATCATTTCCCACACTTAGTTGATATGATGCTTGGGCACAGATTCGTAACGCGGTACACAATTTAAGGATGTTGGGAATCGATGATTTTCTTATTCCCAGCTTAAGTTTTCAGAAATTAAATCCATAAAGGCTGGCTTGGATTATCAAAAATAGTTAACAAAGCTATAAAAGACAAATAAATGAAAAGAAAAAAAAAATACAAAATCAAGTAAAATGTACAATTTATCAACTCCAAGGGGTTGGATGAATTTCTTATATTGCGCCGTTTTCTGATGGCCTCTAAAATTCTATTTATTGTATATTCTTCTGAATCTTTTTCACTGAACGTTTCGATTCATCCATTTCTTATTTTGAGTTTATTTTTATAAAAATAAACTATTTTTACTGCAAACTTCACAAAACGAGATAAATAAATAAACAATCCAGTCTGAATAAAATCGATCTGTCAAATGTCAAAGTATGAATAATTCGCAATTTATACTTTTTCATTCACAATAACTCATATACTAGTCGATCAAGTTACGCAATACCGATTGAGAAATCAGTCGATGGTGATGATCGGTGAAAGTGCGATCGCTGACCGACAACCGCAATAGGGCCCAATGATTCAATGAGAGAGCTGAATCAATATCAGATGTATTGTTTTTTACCACTTTAGGAATCCAGGGGTGGATCGATGCGTATTATCACTAAGGCATAAAACTAGTGGTAATATGTATTGAAAAGCTCAATTGCGCCCTAATTCTGTTAATTTACATAGATTATTTGTCTGATTTGGTTTTATGGTAAGTTTTTTGAATTTTTACTAATGAGAGACAATTTAAGAGTGGATTATTCCAATATTCGTGGGTTAAGGAAGAACTTCCGTGCTGCATACGTTCATTCTGTAATTAACAGACCAGCTACATTGGCACTGAGTGAGACTCAGGTGGGAGAATATACTGACTATTCGGAATTTAATCTTCATGGGTATCATTAAGTGCCTTTATTCTTATCTCATCATGGCCTCATTGTATATGTAAGAAACGATGTTGCTTACCAGCTCCAACCTCAATATGGTGCGTGTGTTAACACAAACTTTAACTTTCTATGGTTGAAATTCACGGTAAAAAAGCACATTATTCATACATGCTTTATTTATAGGAGTCCAAACTTGGATGGTTGGATGTTGTAGGACGCGGGTAGTCACTGAGTGGCGTCAACACGGCGATGTCCAGTGATGCAACGAATACTACACATCAATTGTGCTTATTTTACCTCCAAGTGGTAACCATCGGGTACTGGTCTCGTCCATCCGGACTTGACTTGCCAAACAAATAAGCGCGAGTGTTGAACAAGAGACAAAAATAGCAACACTATAAATACTCTGTCGGAAATGACTGGCTGTATAAGTCGGCTGAAGTCCTAGACGAGCCCATCAGAAGGAAGGTGTGCGGCGGATGAATTCATCAGAATCAACGGTGTCACCAACAGTATGGACGACTGAGGTCGGTAAGGAATTTCAGTACTAGCCAGGGTGCTGAAAAAGAGATGGTGGCGGATGAACCCTTCAAGGGTCAACGGCAGCACTCATATCCCCGTAGTGGGCTACTGGTATCGGATTATCCGGCCTGCTGTCCTAAGGCTACACAAGGATCCGGCCCTCCGGGTCTGGGGGTCGTGTGACGGGTTGGCAACCTACCACATGTAAAGAAATCAACCGCTTCGAATCGGCAACTACAGCCTCGGATAAGGAATGATCAAACGATGACGACTTTTGGCTATCGAACAAGGACAAAGATTGGATTCTGGAATGTTAAAACTCTTCTCGATAACCGCGAAGAAGGCCCTAACAACGCCAGATTCCTCCAACTTGAGAAAGAATTCCTACGGTACAACCTAGACATCTTGGGTCTGAGTGAAGTGAGATGGTTGAGCGCAGGGCAGGTGGATTCACCTTCGAAAAGCACTTTCTTTATTTACTCCGGAAAACCAGTTGGAAGCTCCCGATGTTCCGGCGTAGGTTTAATGTTGACTCCAAAGGCGCGGCAAAGTCTTATAACCTGGAAACCCATCAACGACAGGATATTGACAGCCAGGTTCCAGAGTAAATTAAGAAAAATCACCATCATCCAGTGCTATGCCCCAACTGAGGAAGCGTCGGCTGCCGAGAAGGACGAATTTTACAGCCAACTTAGCGCGGTTTTCAGAAGCTCGCCGAATGGAGACATCACTATCGTAATGGGAGATCTTAATGCTAAGGTTGGCCAGGACAACACAGCGTTGAAGCACGTTCTGGGTAACCACGGTATCGGGGAACGGAACGACAATGGAGAGCGGTTTGTTGACTTCTGAAACGCAAATCAGCTAGTCATTGGAGGTACTCTGTTCGAGCATAGGATCTCGCACAAGATAAGTTGGTTATCCACAGATCGTCAATGTACAGCGAACTTAATCGATCACTTTGCTATTAGCAAGCGCTTTAAAAATTGTCTTCTCGACGTCCGAAACAGACGCGGTGCTGATGTAGGGTTAGCTCGCGATCACCATCTTATGCTTGCCTACGTTCGTCTTCGAATTGCTTCAGTGGATGGAAATCGGCAAAACTTCCTGCGTACACCCAGGTACAATACCGACAGGTTACGGGATCCTACAGTGCGCCAAAGATATAAGGACCGCCTCGCCGCAGAAGCAGAAGTCATCAGCATTGCCACGCCAGAAAATGCAGACCAACACTGGAGCAATGTGAAAAAGGCCTTTGCAACTGCCGCAACTGAGTCTGTGGGTATAAGGCAGAGAAGCCAAAGCACATGGCTTTCTGCAGATACATGGAGCAAGATTGAAGAAAGAAACGCGATTAGATCCCAACTTGCGGCTGCCCCAGTAGGTGAGAGATTTAACATCGAGTCTCAGTACCGTAGGAAAAGGAAAGAAGTGCAGCGTAGTGTCAGACGCGACAAAAGGAGGCGCGTAAATGTTCTCGCAGAACAGGCAGAGGAAGCAGCATCAAGGTGCGACAGTGGTACCGTCTACAAGATAACCAAGGAATTGGTTGGAAACAACAACTCCCGGAAACAACACCTCGTCAAGGATGTAGACGGCACCCTGCTAGTTACGGATGAGGATCAGCTCAGGAGATGGAAGGAACATTTTGCTAGCGTGCTCAACCACATAGGCGATAGCGGAGGTGTTCCAGCCCCTAACCCAAATGAGCTATTCGTAGAAACTAGTTCCCGTATTCGCACCTGCCCTCCCAGTTTAGCCGAGATAACATCAGCAATCAAATCCCTCAAGAACAACAAAGCGGTAGGTTTGGACGGAATTCCCGCTGAGCTCTACCAAGCAGATCCACAAACATCAGCGAAGTTGCTACACCCCTTAATAGCAGAGGCATGGGAGAACGAAAGTTTCCCCATTGAATGGAAAAAAGGGATGATCGTCAAACTGCCAAAAAAGGGAAATCTTACGGATTGCGGAAACTGGAGAGGGATCTGTGTCCTCCCCGCGGTGGCAAAGATAATGGCGAAAATAATCTTGGAACGAATCAAAGAACATCTCGATTCTACTCTCGACAAAGAGCAAATGGGATTTCGTGCAGGCTCATCCTGCATTGATCACATCAACACCTTGAGGATCATAATAGAACAATGCGTGGAGTTCCGTTCCCCTCTTCATTTGCTCTTCATCGACTTCGAAAAGGCTTTCGATAGTTTGAATCGAGATTTCATTTGGTCAGCTTTACGTAGGAGAGGAGTACCCGAGAAGATTATCGCCGTTATAAAGGCTACCTACGAGGGTGCATCGTGTCAAGTCTTACACAACGGAAAGGTATCAGAGGACTTCGATATCCATAGCGGAGTTCGTCAAGGATGTTTGCTATCTCCGCTACTTTTCCTGGTGGTTATAGGGGATGTCCTTCATGCAGCTCTAGCCGAGCAAGCGCGTGGAATTCGATGGACGATGTTTTCGTTCCTGCAACATCTTGATTACGCTGACGATATTTGTTTGCTCTCGCACAACATTATGGATCTTCACCATATGGTGACTAATCTGGAATGCGAGGCAAACAAAGTCGGTTTGAGGATCAACACCGGGAAAACAAAAATCCTCAACATTTCTGAATCTTCTTCTCAAGTTGTCGTTGCGGGACAGCAGGTTGAAGCGGTGGACAACTTCCTGTACCTCGGTAGTGTTGTCTCAAAAGACGGCGGTGGTACGGATGAAGATGTTAACTGCCGAATCGGCAAAGCTAAAGCTGCTTTCGGCATGCTGTCTAAAGTTTGGAGGAGCAACGTCTACAGTACGAAGACCAAGCTGCGACTGTTCCGGTCGAACGTAGAGTCAGTACTACTATATGGGTGTAGTACATGGAAAGTGACCGCCTCTGTCACAAGGAAGCTACAAACTTTCGAAAATAGATGTCTCCGAAACATCCTAAGGATTTTTTGGCCGAACACCATCTCCAACCAAGAACTCCTTCGGAGAACGGGCCAAAGTCCTATTGACATCGTGATTAGGAAAAGAAAGTGGCAGTGGATTGGTCACACCCTACGTCGTGGTGCAGACTCTATTGCAAGACATGCAATGGAGTGGGATCCACTCATCCAAGATGGCAGAAGACCTGGAGGCCAGAGAAAATCTTGGCGCAGAACAGTCGACAAGGAATCACAAAAGCTCGGTAAAAGTTGGGGAGAGCTAAAATACATTTCCAGAAACCGAACGAGATGGCGTGTAGCGGTAGTTGACGCCCTGTGCCCCTTAGAGGGGTCAAGGATCTAAGTAAGTAAGTAAACTTGGACAGAAATTCAACTTCTCACGAATTTGATGCTCTGTCTGACTCTATCCAAAGAATTGTGATTTCAATGTACACAATTCTAGTTGGCCCCGCTTTTCTGGCCAGACAACACCCGAAGGAAGGTATGTTGAGATCTTTGCTGAGTTAAACCATCTTACTCAGCTCGTTGATGAGCCAACTCGAATCCCTGACGTTGCAGGTCAATCTGCGAACACTCTAGACTTGTTTCTTACCTCTGACCCTGATAAATATACTGTTAGTGTATTACCGCCTCTAGGCACATCGGACCATTGTGTCATATCTGCAAATTTCTCGTGCCAACAAAACTCAGTTAAAGAGAAAGTACCAACGAGAACCGTTTGGCAATACGAGAAAGCCAACTGGGACGATCTTAATGATTTCTTCAGTAACTTTAATTTGTCACTATGCTTCCTCGATAGTGACGTAGACTCCAGCGCATAGATGATTACAGATTTAATTCTTCGTGGAATGAGAAATTTTTTCCCGAATAGGGTGAAATCTATCAAACCCAAAGATAACTCATGGTTTGATTCGAGCTGTAAAGAGGTTATTAGGGTCAGAGGAGTAAGCTTCCGTTGTTATAAGGCCAACCCTACTGAGGAAAACCGGAAAAAGTTTCAACAAGCTAGAAAGACCTGTAACGTTCATATTCGACGAACCAAATTTTTACATGATCAAAAATTACTTCAAAAAATACTTCAATGTCCCAAAGGTAGTAAACATTTTTGGTCATTTGTAAAAAACATACGAAATACCACCTCGTCCTTGGTTCCAACGCTCGTCTTCAATGATACTCCTTTTGTCAGCTCGCAAGATAAAGCCAATTTGCTTTGTTTGCATTACAGTTTGCTGTTAATTCGATGCTGCCAGAGAGTGTTATGACTCCTCCTGTACTTGAGAACGTAAATGATTTTATGGGACAAATCTTCTTTCGCACTCGTGCAGTTGCTAGAGTTCTGAAAGATCTCGACATCCACAAATCCGCTGGCCCGGATAGTATCCCTCCCATTGTTCTGAAGAGGTGTTCTTCAACGCTGGCAAAACCACTGCGTAAGCTTTTCCATCTGTCCTACTCTACTGGTCTCTTTCCGAGTGGATGGAAAACAGCATTTGTCCAGCCTGTCCCTAAAAAAGGCGTATCTTCTTCACCCTCTTAATATCGAACAATTGCATTTACGTCCCTTCTTTCCAAGGTCATGGAAACACAGATTAATTTCCAGCTCAAGAAATATCTCGAAGAACGAAAGCTTCTTAATGACCGGCAGTACGGCTTACGTAGCAATAGGTCCACAGGTGATCTGATGGTATACTCACCGAACAGTGGCACAAATCCTTACATCGTTTTGGAGAAAGTAAGATTATTGCGCTTGATATTTCAAAAGCATTTGATAGAGTATGGCATCAAGCTCTTTTATCGAAAATGCGTGCATTTGGTATCGATGAATCTCTTCTTCGTTGGATTAGAAATTACCTTTCGGACCGTTCAATACAAGTTGTATTGGACGGTTTCAAGTCTGAAATTCTCAAAATAAATGCTGGTATACCCCAGGGCTCCGTTTTGTCTCCAACTCTCTTCCATATATTCATAAATGATCTTTTGTCTGAAACTTCTAATCCATTAAACTGTTTCGCTGACGATAGTACCCTCAGCTTCTCATATTTGTTTTTAGATTCACATCCATGTCCTTCGGATGTGGAATTTTAACGGCAGCGTATGATAAGCTGATTAAATTCTTATCTCGACAGCATTGTCCATTGGGGAATAAAAAACCGCGTAGAATTTAATTCTTCAAAAACTCAATACTGTCTCATGTTAAATCAAAACCCATCCCCATTGCCCCTATCCATGAGTGGCTCTTGCATTGAGGAAACTGAACAGCTTTCGGTTCTCGGTTTGTGCATCACAAACCAACTTTTGTGGTATGATCACATATTCGACGTCGCTAAAAACGCTGCAAAATGTTTGGGATTCCTACGGCGATGCAAGAAATTTGTTTCCCCTTCTGATCTGGCTACGATCTATAAGGCATACATCCGTCCAAAGCTTGAGTACAATTCACATATCTCGGCAGGTGCTCCTCTAACTTACTTGAGTCTTATGGATAGTATCCAAAGTAAAGCTTTAAAAATGATAGGTGATAAAACCATAACGGAAACATTTACATCTCTAGAGCACCGACGCGACGTAATGTTTCATGTCTTGTCTCATTTTATCGCTACTTTTACAAACAGTGTTCCAGTGAAATAGCTAGTTGCATACCTCCCCTTAAACAATTAAACCGCAATACTCGCGCTTCTAGGAATGCTCATCAGTTTACCCTTGAGCCCAATTTCGGACGTACTGTCAAGTACAGGGATTCTTTTTTTAGCCGCACAACACGAATGTGGAACGTTATACCTAACTCTGTTTTTGCCTCTCATCATGATATTCAGAAATTCAAAACCAATGTGCATCGGTATCTCCTTTTAAACCCTATCCTATTTTCCTAATGCTCGCACTGTGTTTTACATGTTAAGGGTATTAACAACAAAATTGGAACATACATTTCATCATCCCCAATTACCTACATGCTTGCGAGCAACAACACCATTTTTATAAAAAAAAAAACAACCCTCACACTACCAGTCTACCTTACCTCCTTTTAGATTGGCATTGACTTATAAGCATTTATTTAAACGAAAATTTGCCTGTTAATTTTCTCGCTCGAAATATTTATATCGTCCTTGTTGTTCGTCTTCATTACCAATGAGAAAAACATGCTTTCCTTTTCTTCCAAATAGAACCAATTTTCCGGAAGGAACATATTCATATAAAGATTGATATAACTTTTTGTGGGCTATAGGTCAATAAATTAAAGATGTTATTTGATGTGCAACGTTTCGAGCATGTTTATGCTCTTCATCAGGCCTTTATTTATGACCGACAGGAACGTTTATAGGGTTTTGAGAAACAACCCAACAACAACGTTGCAAACTTCTAACAATGATTTTGTCAAATATTTGTTTAAAGAAGGTCAGATTTCCGAATTTGAGAAGAAAAGGATGACTACGTACACTGCTAGCAGCCCAAAAATATATGGATTACCAAAAATTCATAAGGATAACGTACCTTTGAGACCTATCTGTGCTTCTACGAACGTCCCGTGTTATGAGCTTTCGAAGTTTGTCGTGAAAATTCTTCAGAATCTGACACACAATTCGAAATTTAATGTAAAGAATTTGAAAGACTTCATTGAAAAAGTTCACCTCTCCAACTGGAAAATGGAGAAATATTGGTTTCATTTGATGTTGTTTCCTTGTTTACTAGCATTCCGATTGCGTTGGTTTTGGATATCACAAAGATGAATTAGGATAAAATTAAAGAATATACCAATATTCAAAAAGCGAAATTTATGGAAATATTGAGATTTTGTGTCATTGACAACAATTATTTAGAGTACTCCGGCACCATTTACCAACAAAAACAAGGTATACCTATGGGTAGTCCAGCTTCTCCAATTCTAACGGATTTAGTTATGGAAACTTTACTAGAAGATGTATTGGGTAAATTGGATTATAAACCCAAGATCATTACCAAGTACGTAGATGACCTGTTTGTTGTGATCAAATCCCAAGAAGTACAAAATACACTTAATGCATTGAACTCTTTCAATAATAAAATCAAATTCACGGTCGAATTGGAATCAAATGGCGAACTTCCATGTTTGGATGTGAAAGTTTTAAGGCGGAATGATAGACTGATTTTCGATTGGTATAAAAAACCTACTGCTTCAGGTCGCCTTATTAATTTTCACTCCAAACAACCCAAACCAATAATTATCAACACGGCACAAAACTTTGTCAACCGTGTTCTCGACATAAGCGATGTTTCCTTCCACCAGAAGAATATAAACATTATCCGGAACACCCTGTTATTCAATTCCTTCCCCACCATCATTGTCAACAAGCTCATCAAAAACTACCAACAAACCGAAAAAGACAAAAAAAATTGATGCCCAACAAGTAACTTTGTACAAGAGCGCACTTTTCATTCCCCACCTCTCCAACCGTATCGTCACCGCACCTATAAGAGACAAGACGAAAACAAAAATTGCTTTCAAGTCTGCAAATCCCCTGAAAGACAAGCTTTTCACTAACATCAAAGCGAAAGTGGATAAGATGGAGAAAGCCAACATTATCTATAAGATCAATTGCTTGGGTGGGAAAGAGACAACATGTTCATCGGTCTATATAGGTACCTCCAAGCAAAAACTAAAAAATCGTCTGTCTGGTCATAGATCTGATTTGAACAGCAGGGCTGCACAAAAAACTGCATTATCTCTCCATTGTTTACAGGAAAAACACAAACCAGATTTGGACAATGTGGAGATTTTGCAAACAGAGCAACATTATTCAAAGAGAATGTTGCTGGAGATGCTACACATAAATAACAACAACAATGTTGTCAACCGGAGATCGGACTGCGAAAAGCTTAGCAGCGCATACAGCCAACTGATTAAGCGACCAACAACATACAGCAGGTTAAAGTATAGGTGATTGTTTTGATAAATGGAGGTTTTTTTTCCTGTCCACCAGTAAATTCAAATTCAAATTTAAAGTTTAAACTTTTTAATTAATGTGTTTCTTTGTAATAGATTTTATTTCATGAGATTATTATGTAACTATAATGAGTGGTTTATTCCCTTAACGTAAATTCTTTAAATATTGTTTGTAAGTTACTTGACGTCATATATAATACTTTTTATATTAATGTATGTATGTATAACTTTTATAATTTTTATAAATAAAGGCCTGATGAAGAGCATAAACATGCTCGAAACGTTGCACATCAAATAACATCTTTAATTTTTTGACCTATAGCCCACAAAAAGTTATATCAATCTTTATCGATAAAAGGTCACAAATATTATACAATTTAATATTCATATAAAGGTTTTTGTTAATGATAGACCGACGCTGTAAAATTCAGCCACCTAGTGGCAGTTTGGCTGGGTGTCCCTTCTATATGTTATTATTCAATGGGAACATTTGTAAAAAATATTATATTGTTAATTTTTCAGCTCAACGGTACAATAGGAATACATATAACTTTTTGTTATATAAATTCCTAGAACATATAGCTATAATTCATTAGTACATTGCAAACCTGTACGACTTTGTATTGAAAAGATTTTCAAACAACCCATTAAAAAGATAACAATCAAATACTTGGAAAAATGGACCAACAAAAAAAATTAGGCTTTTTCAAAAATCATTTTGTGTATGAAAAAAAAAATCCTATCGAAAATTCCTTAAACATGGATAAGTTTTTTGTTCATCTTCTATAAAAATATGTAAAAATAAAAAAAAAATAAAAAATCAACTCCCATACAACTACTAAGTACTTTTCGTAACGACTGTTTGTTCTAAACCATCTCCAAATGGTACCCTTTCATTTAAAAAAAATATATAAAAATCCACCCAGCCGGATTTTAGTTATAAGGTCACACACAAAAGTTGAACTCGTTTTTATATATATACACCCGTATTCATAAAGAAAAAATAGTTATTTTAGCTCTCATGTCTAGGAATACTACACCATGGAATAAGAATTTTCTCGGCTCAAACTAAAGGCTATTGATTACTGCTCCATTTGAGTACGGAACATTCTTATTCCATGGTGTAGTTTTCCTGAACACGGGAGCTTAAAAAACTATTTTTTCTTTATGAATAAGGGTGATAGATTATAATTATTATAGTCTGGGAGCTCGCTACAGTAAGAAAGTGTCAATATGCTCCTCATTCAAATCGTAATGTATCGCTTAATTTAGTTATGTGTGTCATCAAAATGGACCGCTTACAGCGCACCTTGAGACCTTCTGATGTAGAGAGTGTTTGAAACATGAAAAAAAAAAACAAAATGACTAATTTGCCCGTCGTTTATCTTTCGTGGGTGTGTTAATTTACATCAGACGATGTCAAAAAAATACCGCTTACAACTGTTTAGCGGGACAAACTACCACTTACAAGCGCTCAAAGTTTGCATACAATTTCAAAATTCGACCAATTTGCTCGTAATTGAAATTAAACATGGTCAAAGAGTACCTTATTACTGATGTAACAAACATGTGCTTACATTCTGTTTGCGGGCAAAGTCACTTTAAGCGCTCTCCGAAGTCACCGCTGCACCCGGGAGTACCTGTAAATACTTCTATGGAAAAGCTGCCCAAAGGTCCAAAATTAATTATAAAATAATGAATAACATAACAAAAATAATATTTAAAATGTATCTTAGTGTATTTTTTATAATAAATCGATACAGTAAAACCCGCTTAAGAAAAAAAATCCGCTTATCTGAAGCACTTTTTTCATCCCCGAGCATTTGCCGACCAATTACTTTTATAACACTCCGCTTAAACGAAACTCGTTTAAGCGAAGAACCCGGATACCTAAAACATATTTTCAGTTAAATTTTATATTTTTCATCGAAAAAAAAACTATCTTAAGTGAAAAAATAATGCTAATGAACTAGAGCTTATCTTGGATGAAATTGAATATAAAATGATGAAAATTGATGACTTTAAAATAAAATGCTAGGTTTCCACTTGTCGTTGAATTGACACAGTTTAACAGCTGTCAATTTGGTCTTTGAACGACACGAATGCCAGTTCATATCTGATATAAGTTCATGGATTAATATAATAAATTAAAACAAAAGAATTCGTGTTTTCAGTTGAACGATTTGGAAAACAATATAATTTATTTGAAAACACAATACAAAACTTATAATTTTATAAGTAAACAAAATTTAATTCTAAAGTATAAAAAAACAAAGTGTTTCTCGCTCGAAATATTTATATCGTCCTTGTTGTTCGTCTTCATTACCAATGAGAAAAACATGCTTTCCTTTTCTTCCAAATAGAACCAATTTTCCGGAAGGAACATATTCATATAAAGATTGATATAACTTTTTGTGGGCTATAGGTCAATAAATTAAAGATGTTATTTGATGTGCAACGTTTCGAGCATGTTTATGCTCTTCATCAGGCCTTTATTTATGACCGACAGGAACGTTTATAGGGTTTTGAGAAACAACCCAACAACAACGTTGCAAACTTCTAACAATGATTTTGTCAAATATTTGTTTAAAGAAGGTCAGATTTCCGAATTTGAGAAGAAAAGGATGACTACGTACACTGCTAGCAGCCCAAAAATATATGGATTACCAAAAATTCATAAGGATAACGTACCTTTGAGACCTATCTGTGCTTCTACGAACGTCCCGTGTTATGAGCTTTCGAAGTTTGTCGTGAAAATTCTTCAGAATCTGACACACAATTCGAAATTCAATGTAAAGAATTCGAAAGACTTCATTGAAAAAGTTCACCTCTCCAACTGGAAAATGGAGAAATATTGGTTTCATTTGATGTTGTTTCCTTGTTTACTAGCATTCCGATTGCGTTGGTTTTGGATATCACAAAGATGAATTAGGATAAAATTAAAGAATATACCAATATTCAAAAAGCGAAATTTATGGAAATATTGAGATTTTGTGTCATTGACAACAATTATTTAGAGTACTCCGGCACCATTTACCAACAAAAACAAGGTATACCTATGGGTAGTCCAGCTTCTCCAATTCTAGCGGATTTAGTTATGGAAACTTTACTAGAAGATGTATTGGGTAAATTGGATTATAAACCCAAGATCATTACCAAGTACGTAGATGACCTGTTTGTTGTGATCAAATCCCAAGAAGTACAAAATACACTTAATGCATTGAACTCTTTCAATAATAAAATCAAATTCACGGTCGAATTGGAATCAAATGGCGAACTTCCATGTTTGGATGTGAAAGTTTTAAGGCGGAATGATAGACTGATTTTCGATTGGTATAAAAAACCTACTGCTTCAGGTCGCCTTATTAATTTTCACTCCAAACAACCCAAACCAATAATTATCAACACGGCACAAAACTTTGTCAACCGTGTTCTCGACATAAGCGATGTTTCCTTCCACCAGAAGAATATAAACATTATCCGGAACACCCTGTTATTCAATTCCTTCCCCACCATCATTGTCAACAAGCTCATCAAAAACTACCAACAAACCGAAAAAGACAAAAAAAATTGATGCCCAACAAGTAACTTTGTACAAGAGCGCACTTTTCATTCCCCACCTCTCCAACCGTATCGTCACCGCACCTATAAGAGACAAGACGAAAACAAAAATTGCTTTCAAGTCTGCAAATCCCCTGAAAGACAAGCTTTTCACTAACATCAAAGCGAAAGTGGATAAGATGGAGAAAGCCAACATTATCTATAAGATCAATTGCTTGGGTGGGAAAGAGACAACATGTTCATCGGTCTATATAGGTACCTCCAAGCAAAAACTAAAAAATCGTCTGTCTGGTCATAGATCTGATTTGAACACCAGGGCTGCACAAAAAACTGCATTATCTCTCCATTGTTTACAGGAAAAACACAAACCAGATTTGGACAATGTGGAGATTTTGCAAACAGAGCAACATTATTCAAAGAGAATGTTGCTGGAGATGCTACACATAAATAACAACAACAATGTTGTCAACCGGAGATCGGACTGCGAAAAGCTTAGCAGCGCATACAGCCAACTGATTAAGCGACCAACAACATACAGCAGGTTAAAGTATAGGTGATTGTTTTGATAAATGGAGGTTTTTTTTCCTGTCCACCAGTAAATTCAAATTCAAATTTAAAGTTTAAACTTTTTAATTAATGTGTTTCTTTGTAATAGATTTTATTTCATGAGATTATTATGTAACTATAATGAGTGGTTTATTCCCTTAACGTAAATTCTTTAAATATTGTTTGTAAGTTACTTGACGTCATATATAATACTTTTTATATTAATGTATGTATGTATAACTTTTATAATTTTTATAAATAAAGGCCTGATGAAGAGCATAAACATGCTCGAAACGTTGCACATCAAATAACATCTTTAATTTTTTGACCTATAGCCCACAAAAAGTTATATCAATCTTTATCGATAAAAGGTCACAAATATTATACAATTTAATATTCATATAAAGGTTTTTGTTAATGATAGACCGACGCTGTAAAATTCAGCCACCTAGTGGCAGTTTGGCTGGGTGTCCCTTCTATATGTTATTATTCAATGGGAACATTTGTAAAAAATATTATATTGTTAATTTTTCAGCTCAACGGTACAATAGGAATACATATAACTTTTTGTTATATAAATTCCTAGAACATATAGCTATAATTCATTAGTACATTGCAAACCTGTACGACTTTGTATTGAAAAGATTTTCAAACAACCCATTAAAAAGATAACAATCAAATACTTGGAAAAATGGACCAACAAAAAAAATTGGGCTTTTTCAAAAATCATTTTGTGTATGAAAAAAAAAATCCTATCAAAAATTCCTTAAACATGGATAAGTTTTTTGTTCATCTTCTATAAAAATATGTAAAAATAAAAAAAAAATAAAAAATCAACTCCCATACAACTACTAAGTACTTTTCGTAACGACTGTTTGTTCTAAACCATCTCCAAATGGTACCCTTTCATTTAAAAAAAATATATAAAAATCCACCCAGCCGGATTTTAGTTATAAGGTCACACACAAAAGTTGAACTCGTTTTTATATATATACACCCGTATTCATAAAGAAAAAATAGTTATTTTAGCTCTCATGTCTAGGAATACTACACCATGGAATAAGAATTTTCTCGGCTCAAACTAAAGGCTATTGATTACTGCTCCATTTGAGTACGGAACATTCTTATTCCATGGTGTAGTTTTCCTGAACACGGGAGCTTAAAAAACTATTTTTTCTTTATGAATAAGGGTGATAGATTATAATTATTATAGTCTGGGAGCTCGCTACAGTAAGAAAGTGTCAATATGCTCCTCATTCAAATCGTAATGTATCGCTTAATTTAGTTATGTGTGTCATCAAAATGGACCGCTTACAGCGCACCTTGAGACCTTCTGATGTAGAGAGTGTTTGAAACATGAAAAAAAAAAAACAAAATGACTAATTTGCCCGTCGTTTATCTTTCGTGGGTGTGTTAATTTACATCAGACGATGTCAAAAAAATACCGCTTACAACTGTTTAGCGGGACAAACTACCACTTACAAGCGCTCAAAGTTTGCAAAAAATTTCAAAATTCGACCAATTTGCTCGTAATTGAAATTAAACATGGTCAAAGAGTACCTTATTACTGATGTAACAAACATGTGCTTACATTCTGTTTGCGGGACAAAGTCACTTTAAGCGCTCTCCGAAGTCACCGCTGCACCCGGGAGTACCTGTAAATACTTCTATGGAAAAGCTGCCCAAAGGTCCAAAATTAATTATAAAATAATGAATAACATAACAAAAATAATATTTAAAATGTATCTTAGTGTATTTTTTATAATAAATCGATACAGTAAAACCCGCTTAAGAAAAAAAATCCGCTTATCTGAAGCACTTTTTTCATCCCCGAGCATTTGCCGACCAATTACTTTTATAACACTCCGCTTAAACGAAACTCGTTTAAGCGAAGAACCCGGATACCTAAAACATATTTTCAGTTAAATTTTATATTTTTCATCGAAAAAAAAACTATCTTAAGTGAAAAAATAATGCTAATGAACTAGAGCTTATCTTGGATGAAATTGAATATAAAATGATGAAAATTGATGACTTTAAAATAAAATGCTAGGTTTCCACTTGTCGTTGAATTGACACAGTTTAACAGCTGTCAATTTGGTCTTTGAACGACACGAATGCCAGTTCATATCTGATATAAGTTCATGGATTAATATAATAAATTAAAACAAAAGAATTCGTGTTTTCAGTTGAACGATTTGGAAAACAATATAATTTATTTGAAAACACAATACAAAACTTATAATTTTATAAGTAAACAAAATTTAATTCTAAAGTATAAAAAAACAAAGTGTTTCTTTTAACACCCCCACTGCCAAAGCGTAATCCGAGTGCAGTAACACAAGTGTTGTGCTTCGGGGCTGATAGAGCCTTAGTCATCACATCAGCTGCCATATATTTGGTACTAACGTGTTTTAAAATCATTTGCCTTCATCGATTTTTTATCTTATAAAATGGTGTTTGACATCAATGTGTTTGGTTCTTGCATGATAAGTACTGGTAAGAGCCAAGCTAATAGCACTTTGATTGTCACATCTGATTATTGTCGAGTCTGGTGAATTTGGAATGAGCTCTTTCTGCAACATTTTCAACAAAGCTGCTTCTTGAGCTGCAGCTGCTAGTGCCATATATTCTGGTTGTTGAATTAGATGGGAATATTGGTGAACTAGATGTGCATGTTGGCGAACTAAATGTTGATGCTGGCGAATTAGCTGTTGATGATGGTGGATTAGCTGTTGATGTTAGTGAAATAGATGCGAACGAAACTCATGTCGAAGATATCACTAACGTTGAAAATGACAACATCATCGAACAAACTATAGTAATCTCAAATACCAATTCAGATGCCTGCGATACAACAACTGAAACATTCTACTCTAAAGAAGAAGAGATCGATGAAAGTTCAGGGAGTGATGTCAGTTACACTCCATCGATACCAATTTCCGAAGTCAGTGTTGCTGAACCAAGACGCTTACTCTCCTGTGGTGCGATATACCTCAATCCGTTTTTTACTTGGCCGCAAAATATAACATGGATATCAATCAGATGGACATACTGAGTGCATGTCTTCAAGGCGAACGCGAACTGAGCGAAGAGATTTTAATGTTGCAACCAGAGGGATTTTGTGACAATAGTTCAAAGGTGTGCAAGCTTAAAAAATCCTTGTATGGTCTCAAGCAAGCTAGTCGCATCTGGAACAACAAATTAGATGCAGCACTTCAAAAGTTCGGTCTTTCAAAATCGAAAGTTGATCCTTGCGTATATTATAAAATATCAGGAGATATAATGTTATACGTAGCAGTTTACATAGATGATCTCCTAATTTTATTAAATGACGAAAATCAATAGTTGAAATTAAAGAACAACTTAAAATCGAATTTCAAACTGAAAGACATCGGTGAAGCACGTTTTGTTTTGGGCATTCAAATCAATAGAGATCGCAAGAAGGGAATGATTTCATTAGATCAAGAACTATACATTAATGAAATTCTTAATCGTTTCAAAATGATGGATTGTAATCCAGTGAAGACGCCCTTAGACCCTAATCAAAAACTGACGAAAGAGATGTGTCCGCAAAGCGAAACTGAACGCGATGAAATGACTGATGTGCCTTACCAACAAGCTGTTGGTAGTATAATGTTTGCGGCTCAAGTTTCTCGTCCCGATATCAGCTTTGCTGTGAGCACGGTCAGCCGATACAATCAAAATCCTGGGAAACCACACTGGACGGCAGTTAAACATAATCTACAGTACCTTAAGGGAACAACTGACATGAAACTAGTTTATACCAGTGGTGATAACAATGTATCTGCGTTTTGCGATGCTGACTGGGCAAGTGATACTGATGAAAGACGTTCTTTAACCGGCTATACTTTCTTGTATAACAATGGTGCTATTTCTTGGAATTCGAAGAAACAACCAACTGTTGCTATCTCAACCACCGAAGCAGATGGTTTGTCTTGATAGCATCTGCAGTGATAGGTGTTCCTGAGCTTTCAAGCCCCATTATCATCGGGCGATACTCGTCAGATAACACAGCAAGCGATGAATGGGTAGGCACTTGCCTACCCATTCATCGCTAACATCCATAGCCACAGATTTCAAATTGTGGGCAGTGTTAACTATCTTCGTGACGTATGACTCAAGCGTGTATTTATCAAGCTTCTTAAAAGTCCAACCCGACGTATTAGCCCTGAATCTTCAAAAGCTCGTTCTAGGTTGTTCCATGCTTCTTTCGTAGTTTTCGCAGACTGCACATGGACAAAATTGATCGGCTCGATCAATAAGATTATTTTTGCTCGGGCTTTCGTCACTTCCTTGGCATCCGGTACTGCAATAGCTTCGTGTTCAATGCAATCCCAAAGGTCTTCCAGTTCGAGGTACGTTTTAACCGCAAACTTCCAGGAATCCCAATTTTCACAGTTCTGAGAGTTCTTGATTTTTTTTTTAAATTTTCAATATTCCAATTATGGAATGCAAAAAATCGTTAACTGAAATCTTTTCCTTTAATTCTTATATTCAACCATATACATATATTAAACATGGACTGGGCCCATAACCTGATATAAGTTCATGGATTAATATAATAAATTGAAACAAAAGAATTCGTGTTTTCAGTTGAACAATTTGAAAAAGAATATAATTTGTTTGAAAACACAATTCAAAGCTAATAATTTTATAATTAAACAAAATTTAATTCTAAAGTATAAAAGAACAAAGTGTTTCTTTTAACAATTTCCACTTTGGTCTTTAATTGACACAAATTAGTTTGCCTTTTCAAAGGCAAGGAATTTTTGACAAATGCCTTTGTCAGTTAATAGACAAGTATTTCTACTTGGATTGGTCTTTTCCGAACTGACACTCATTGTCAATGAGATCTTCGATGAAAGGAAGGAGTTTTGCATCGATTTTCAGTGCAGGAATTTATTGAAATAGAACATAGTCGAAAAGTCTTTTTTACGACATGTTTATTTTTTAAAAGCGGTAAGCGGAAATAAATGAAAACTCGAAGAGTAATTTGCATTTGCATTTCTGATTTTTGATAGCAAAATAATTTTTTTTAATATATGTAGGTATAGTAGGCACTTGCAAAACTCCAAATAACTTTTTTTCTTTATGACTCTTTATCTGTCTTACAAAAAAATAAACTCCAGCTCACATTTACACAAAGGACACTGGGCACTTTTGTATGGAGTGCGTCCTATGGATGTAATACATTATGACCTATACACTTTTAAAGGTCTCGATGAGTACTATCTTTTATTGTATCGGCAAAAGTTTGTATCGCGTGCAGGGAAGGTGTTATGACGTTAATGTAATCGTTAATGCATCTTCTATTTATCGTGTAACTTCGGAACGACGTGACCAATTGAAGTCATATTCACACAATATGTTAAATGCTGTTAGATAATAGTTTCTATTTATGAACGGATCCGGTAGGTGGCGCTGTTGTTTATTTTTCCATTTAATATTTATTCTCTATTTATTAAGAAAAATCGCTCATATTCAAATGTTTTATTGGTTTATTTGCAAGAAAAAAATCACAAAATATGGACTCGATATGTTGCGCTGAATTGGAGTTATAAAAGGAGAATGGGTGTTCCGTTTCTTGTATATGTTCTTATTGTTGTTCCTTTTGAACATGTCTAGCTTCAAAACGAGTAGCAGCTAGCCAGCAGTGATGACAAATTAATTGGAGATTGTTGCAATGCGCCTGAAAACAATAGTATTGTTTAAAGAATAACGGACATTATTCCATGAGTTCCATTAAAACATCAACCATACGTTTACACTACCTATAAAATCTCCTTATTTCGGGATTGAATATGTTTTATATATAATTATTTATCACATTAAACGTTCTTGTTCTATTCTCATATGCTCTAAAATGTATTCCGAAAAACGTGGTTTTGCTTCTAAACTGGCTCTAGAAACTTCCTTTCGAACTCGCTGTCGAGTTAAAGAGCGAGCACAGGTCAGACACAAATGTTCCATATTTCACACAGATTAAGTAAAAAAATCAAAATTGCTAAAAAACCGCTGAATCTGTCAAAACGTTTTAGTGTCTTATTCGATGTGTGTTAATTCATAAGAAACAATGTATTTTTTTTCAAATGCAGAGACAAACATTTTAACTGATCCAGTGTTTTCCAGTCGAAACGCGACCATTTAAGAAAATAATAATAGGTATTAAAAATACCGAATGAAAGCGACCATTAGATGGAGCACGGCATCTATCTTAGTTTTAAGTCAAAGCCACCTACCAGGTCCATATTTTGCGATTGTGTTTTGCAATAGTTAAACCAATATTTTGATATAAGTGAGAATGAGCAACTTTGCGTTATAAATAAAGCATTTGCTAATAGCTTCACTACTGCGCCACATATCAGATCTATATTTTGTGATTTTATTTTCTTGCAATAAACCAATGTTACATTTGAATATGAGCGACTTTGCTTAATAAATAGCGAATTTTTATCAATAACTTGACAAGAGCGCCACCTACCGGATCCGTTCATAGTTAGGAACTTTTATCTAACAACATTTAACATATTGTGTAAATATAACTTCAATCGGTCAAGTCGTTCCGAAGTTACACAATAAATAAAAGATGCATTAACGGTCACATTAACGATTACATTATCGTCCATAACACCTTCTTTGCACGTGATACAAACTTTTGCCGATACAATAAAAGATAGTACTCATCGAGACCTTTAAATGATATAGGTCACAATGTGTTACATCGATAGGCCAAAATGCCCATTGTCCTTTCATCGAAGATCTGATTGACCATGAGTGTCAGTTCGGAAAAGACAAATCCAAGTGGAAATACTTGTCTATGAACTGAAAAAGGCATCTGTCAAAAATTCCTTGTCTTTGAAAAGACAAACTAATTTGTGTCATTTAAAGACCCAAGTGGAAATGACTGGCATTCATGTCGTTCAAAGACCAAATTGACAGCTGTCAAACTGTGTAAATTCAACGAAAAGTGGAAACCTAGCATTAATTTTTTTTTTAAAGTCATCAATTTTCGTTTGTGACAAGGTTTGAAAATGGCAATTCTTCATTTTATATTCAATTTCATCCAAGATAAGCTCTAGTTCATTATCATTATTTTTTCACTTAAGAGAGTTTTTTTTAATGAAAAATATAAAATTTAACTGAAAATATGTTTCAGGTATCCGGGTTTTTCGCTTAAACGAGTTTCGTTTAAGCGGAGTGTTATAAAAGTAATTGGTCGACAAATGCTCGGGGATGAAAAAAGTGCTTCAGATATGCGGGTTTTTCTCTTAAGCGGGTTTTACTTTATCGATTTATTATAAAAAATATACAAAGATACAGTTTAAATATTATTTTTATTATGTTATTCATTATTTTATAGTTAATTTTGGACCTTTGGGCAGCTTCTCCATAGAAGTATTTACAGGTACTCCCGGGTGCAGCCGTGACTTCGTAGGGCGCTTAAAGTGACTATGTCACGCAAACGGAATGTAAGCACATGTTTTTACATCAGTTATAAGGTACTTTGTTACCATGTTTAATTTCAATTACGAGCAAATTCGTCGAATTTTGAAATTTTTTTGCAACGTTGAGCGCTTGTAACCGGTAGTTTGTCCCGCTAAACGGTTGTAGCGGGATTTTTTTGACATCGTCTGATGTTTGTTATAACACACCCATGAAAGATTGACGACGAGCAAATAAGTCATTTTTTTTGCTTGTTTCAAAAGCTCTCAGAAAGTGTTGTCTCGCTATGTGGTAGGTAGTGGTCCCATTTCGCGATGTTTGATTCTAAATTGAAGCCTATAGAGTGGTCCTATAGACGAGCAAATAAGTCTAAGACTATTATAATTCTAATTCTTATTTAAATTCTTTTCTAGCTCTATACTATATAGTTAGGGCGTTAAGGCCACAATTAAGGTCAAACCTTGCACTTCATTCTGACGGGATGAGTTTGGTACACTAAAAGTCCACATCCTAAATTTACGTTTAAGAACTGTTTACACTGTGGCAACACTGGCAGACCGATGATAAAAGGGTTGCCTTCTGACCATGTTTTAACACAAAATTTCACATAAATTAGCCTATAAATTGAGAACCAGACACCCGTTGATATCGTAGAATGTCTCATTGGATTAACAATATTGGAAGCCATAGGAATATGTTAATTTTTTGACCCCTTCCCCACCCTTGTACGCGGGGGGAGCAAAATACCCTCAGCAGATAAGGGTTTTTATTTGTCAGGAAATAATGGTTATAAAATGAATATTCATAAAATTTTAAGATGAGCGTCGACGCAGAATTTCATACTCTACAGCATATCCGAAGTCCATTTTTATCCATGTATTAGTTTTTTGTATAATCGCTTTCAAAATATGAGGAGGGGAAGGTGGAAGTATATCAAACCACTATTTATTTGCCTTGGTATAATCTAAGCATATGGCACATGATCTTAGGATAATTTTTAATGTCCAATCTTATGCATTGAAAATAATTTCAATATAATTTCCCTAGAAAAAGTTATAACCTTTTAATAAAATGATGACTACATTTTCAGTGAAACGAGCATAACATTACTCAATTTCGATGGTATGGAGATGAAACTTGGCACAAATGTCTCGTTTGTCGTAAGAAATAAGAATCAAAAGAGTCCATTGAAATATCGGGCGCTAAAGGGTGTTTTTTTTTTGTTGAGTGAAACAGCAAATTGTAAAACTATGCCCCGTTAACCCTCCCAGGACTAGTACTTTGATAAAACTTGGTAGATATGTTTTGTTTTGTATTGTTACCAAGAATAAAAAAAAAGATAAATAAAATATCTTTTGTCAAAGGTTGTTTTTAAGGGAAAGTGTTTTATCTGCTCTACTCAAAAAAATACATTAATGTTTCCATTAAAATTAAAATGACGATTAATTTCTTCATTGTGATTGTCACGTCTTAATTTTACTTAAATTGGATTCAGCTTTTTAAAAAATACTTTAAACTCATGTACCATATTAAATATTTGTATCTCGATTACATACAAATAAAATGTTGGGATATTTTCCTTCCCCCTAAAAAAATTACCCCTGGGACCAATATAATTGCATGGATCCTTTTGAGTCTCGGTTCTAACAAGAAATAAAACATTTCTACCAACTTTCATCAACATACCGGTTTTGGGAGGGGTTTACTGGTAATAGTAATTCAATTTTCTCTTTCACTCAAAAAACACTATTTCGCCCAGATATTTTTATGGACTCTTTTGATTTTTATTTCTCCAAAGGAGACATGTGTGACAAGTTTCATCACCATACCACTGAAATTTGGTAATGTTATGCTCGTTTCACTGAAAATTTAGTCATCATTTTATAAAAAGGTTATTACTTTTTCTAGGGATATTATATTGAAATTATTTTGATTGCATACGATTGGACATTAAAAATTACCTTAAGGTCATGTGCCATATTCTTAGATTATACCAAGCCGAATATATAGTGGGTTGATATACTTCCACATTCCCCTCCCTAATTTGGAAAGCGATTATCCAAAAAACTAATACATGGATAAAAATGGACTTCGGATATTCTGTAGAGTATGGAATTCTATGTCGACGCTCATCTTAAAATTTAATGAATATTCATTTTATAACCATTATTTTCTGACAAATAAAAACCCTTATCTGCTCCCCCCGCGTACAAGGGTGGGGGAGAGGTCAAAAAATTAACATATTCCTATGGCTTCGAATATTCTAAATCCAACGAGACATTCCACGATATCAACCGATGTCTGATTCTCAATTTATAGGCTAATTTATGTGAAATTTCGTGTTAAAACATGGTCAGAAGGCAACCCTTTTATCTCCGGTCTGCCAGTGTTACCACCGTGGCAACAATTTTTAAAAGTAAACTTAGGATATGGACTATTAGTGTACCAAAGCTCATCCCGTCAGAATTAAGTGCAAGGTTGGCTCTCTTAACGCCCTAACTAATAGACTTTTCCGCTTATCTGACATAAAATAATAACCCATACTGCAAGATTTCTTGCGTTTATTTAATAGTTTTGGGTCTTGACTATTATAAAAATATTTTTTTAATTGATACAACATTGTGATACAAAAATAGTTTTTTTTACAGATACTATCACAACTCAAAAAAATATGCTGGAACGTGAAGCGGTTCGTTCAGTTATTCAGCAATGGAATGCCAATCGCCTTGACTTATTTGCTTTATCGGAACCAGATGAGGTAGGTGACACGTTATTTCAGACTAAATATTTTTGATTGCAATAAATTTCATGCTGTTTATTTATTAGAATCTTCTCTTCCATGGGGTAATGAGGTTTTACTTTCAAGATGCTGGTCAGAAAGTTGCAACAAAATGTATTCGCGTTGCATCTGATGCGACTGTGGCTGATGTAATAGGTAAAACAATTATACAAAAATAAATAAAAAATGCATTCTTTAACTTCACTAGTCAGTTCAAAATATGAAGAGGTATTTAAATGAAAAAAAAACACTATTACAAGTTTTGTTTAAATTTTGGTAGGGTTATTGAATGCGATTCCATTAACAGTATTTACGTAGCTGTAGGTATAAATTTTATTAATATATTACTAGCTGACCCGTGCTCACGTTGCTTCGGAAACTTTAAAGAATTATATTTTGTTTGCTATAAGTACATACATACCGGCCTTTTTCTGCATTAACCTCGTAATAGACGGAGAGATGGCTAAAAAAAATTGTGTCATCGGTACACGATTGATTTTTACTGGAGAGAATCATTCAGAGTAGCTGAGCACAAAATGCACGTCTGCCAGCGCTATTCAGAGGCTTAAGGCGGGGGTCAAAGTTGTGAAATTTTGGTGAAAAAAAGTTATAAGGTGCATTGATTCTGATCACGCACATATGTTCTGTCCATCATAATGAAACTTGAACAAGAATTGCAGACGGTTTGCGATAGGCTAAGTGACCGTCAGAGGACGTAAATTTAGTAAACAAAAAATCAAGGTACATGGCTACTAATTGTCTATGTGAAAAGACGTGTTGATTATCACCTCCTCCAATCTTTTTATTTATTTATTATTTTTTTCAACTTGCGAATAAACCACATACGTTTTTAATTGCTTTTATTATTAAATATTAAAAGTACAACGCAATTTGAAACAACTTTTTTTGGTTTATATTAAACGCGCGCTAAAGTCGTTGTGACTAGTGAGCGATTAGGCGATTGGTTTTGAATGTCTTTAGATCACAATGGGAGGGGAAAATTGAGCTGGTAGAGCATTCCACATAAGTTTAGTGCGATTTAAGAAAGAACCCCTGTAAATAAAAGTACGTCCGAAGTTGGGTTCAAGGGTAAACTGATGGGTATTCCTAGAAGCGCGAGTATTACGGTTGAATTGTTTAAGGGGAGGAATGCAACTGGATTTTTCACTAGAAAACTGTTTGTAAAATTATTGGTAAAATAACGAAAGACATAAAAACATTGCGACACGACGGTGCTCAAGAGATGTAAATTTTTCCATTAGGCGCCAGTTATAGCGATAATTAAAAACCATCAGTAAAAGTTGAAACAGGTGAAAACTGGAATTTTTTACTTACGGGCGGTTATAGCCATCAGTAAAATTATATCAGTAAATTAATGTCAAACCCACAGCCGCAATCTTTTATTTATTTTTAATGATGCAAAATGCTTCAGTAATTTTTTTACTGATGAGTGGAACAGTAAAAAAATGGAACATAGAAAACTGAAACGAAATGTTCCATTTTTTGGGTTTTGACAATCAGCTGTTCAGTAAAACGAATTTCCATCAGTAAAATAAATAAATGCTTTTTTTACAAAAATTATTCATCCTTGGGACTATTTTTTGGCAGAAAAAAATATTTTTTTTGATTTGCCATCGATTCGTACCATTTTAATTTTTCAATTCTTTTTTTAACACAGCAAATTATCGAAAAGAAAATTTTTACTGATGGTTTTTAATTATCGCTATAACTGGCGCCTTATAGTCCTTTCACTCATCATTTCGTTTTCTCTCTTTTGTACTCTATCCAATAGACAAGTGGGTTATTGGACCAAATATGGGAGTTGTACTCAAGTTTTGGACGAATTAAGGCATTATAGATTACAGCCAGATCAGAAGAGGAGATAAATTTCTGGCATCGACGGAGAAAACCTAGCAGCATTTTTGGCGATGTCAAATATGGGGTCACACATACCGAGCACTAAAAGATGTTCAGTTTCATCAATTCAAGTGCCACTCATGGATAGCAGCATAGAGGCTGGGTTCCGCTTTAACGACAGCAGACAGCATTGAGTTTTAGAAGCATTAAATTCTACACGGTTTTTGTTTCCCCATTGGATAATGCAGTCGAGATCAGAATTTAATGAGCTTATCATACGCTGCCGTTGAAGTTAAACACCTGAAGGACATGTATGTGAATTGGTCGATAGTTAGAGGGGAATGAAGACACGCATTTTTTAGGGACAGGCTGGAAAAATGATGTTTTCCATCCACTCGGAAAGAGACCAGTAGAGAAGGAAAGATGGCAAAGCTTACGCAGTGGTTTTGCCAGAGTTGAAGAACAATCAAAAATAAATAAAATACCCAATAATCCCAAATCTAAAATAAAAATTAATTATGAATGGCTTTAATAAATATCAAAAAAAAAAATGTAAGTGCCATTGCGTAGAAACGACAAAAAAAAAATGCACCCATGCATCGAAGATGGTGATGCTCAAACCACAATTATCCATAGCACAGCGGTAAATTCCTAATCTATCCTTCATACATCACTCGCAGTGCTTTGGCTTTGTCATTATATGCAGTGTATGTATGTTTCATCTCATATATTGCTTGTGATCGATTAATCCAAAGCATATCAGAGAAATTGTTGTTATTGTGTTAGGGTATCCAGGGGCGGTTCGGTGCATTTGTTATTAAGGCATAACACTAGTAGTATTAGTACTGTGAAGTCATTTTGGGGCCCAAACTTGATATCAACATAGATAACTGTCTGATTTCGTTAAAATAAAAGAGTGGCTTTGTCTTTTTTGACCCACAAGTAACCAACAAATAAAAAAAAAAATTTTAGTGATCACCAATTGGATATTGTGTATAAAAACGACCTCCTTTGAGTAAGTAGGGTATTTATGAAATTGAGTGTGGTGAAAATTGTAAATTAAGTTGTAGTCCGTAGCATAATGGTTAGTGCGCTGGACTGTCACGCTGGAGGTTTGGGTTCATTCCCAGCCTCGTCCACCTTAAAACTAAGAACTTTTTTTCAGGGCTACTGCTTGGGAGGAATTGACAAATCCTATCACTTGTCATGAATAAGTGCTTCTCGTCTAGCCGTTCGGATTCGACATACAATTGTAGGTACCTTCCATTCTTGTCGACACGCGTACACAGGAGTTAGTTAAGAACAAAATAATATTTATAATTTGACTTATAACTAGTTGGATACGATGATATTATACATTTATTAGCACATAGGGGGCCTAATTTTATACTTTGTCTTAATTTTAAAGGATTATAAAAATAAAATACATATCAAAAAATTAATTCTAAAAGTCGGTTGACTTTATCGTCCTCGGGGTGTTCCGTCCCGGTTGTCAAGTTGTGGTTTAGATGAGGGGATTGGTCGGCATTTAGCCTCGGTGATATGCTGATCCTGTGTCAGCGTAGAACGAAACTGGTTGCTCGTTGTCCGTGATGATGTTGTCGTCCAGGAAGTCCATCGTACTGAGATACCTCGCCTCGGGATTTCGTTGCTGAGTAGCCGTTCTTCTCATCAGTTGATTTGGGTGACTGTTGGTGAGTCCTACTAGCTTCTATGCTTGAAGCAGTAGGTACCTGTCGAGGGGGATGATGCTCGACTGTGTTTAAAGACGCTCGTTGCTGTAATGCCTCATTCGCTGCCGGTCGAAATGTAGTCCGGTACAAATCCTTAGTAGCTTTCTTTCTTCGAGATGGAGAACCAGACTGGGAAGGAATAGCTGATTACGGGGCGCAGGAGCAGCTTGTACATAAGAAGCTTCGTCTTCTGGCTTAGTCCGTTTCTGCGTCTCATCAATGGGTGGAGTCGGTGGAAGGCCCAGTTGGCTTTTTTGAGCACATTTCGTGAGTGTGGGTTGAACTTTATCAACTCGTTGAAGTGGATGCTTAGGTACTTCACGTTCTTTTTGGCTGCTATTGTAGATCCGTCCGGAAGTTTCAGAACCAGACTTCTGCAGTTGGCTGCGCTGCAACTACCTCTACTGGGTCTCCGGAAGCACACAAGCTCCGATTTGGATGTGTTTATCCGGATGCCCCATTTCCTGTAGAAGGCGTAGAGACTATTGACGTGCTGCTCAACTTTACGTAAAGCTACCAGAGGAGACATCGAGGTCGCATACGTAAGGGAGTCATCAGCATACAGGAGATCAGATGTCATTAGGCTGTAGAGGAAGGGGCCTAGCTTCGACCCTTGGGCAACTCCGGCTTTGATGTTCTTCACTTGTGATTTGCAGTTGTCCATTTGTACGTAGAATTTTCTGGAAGAAAGAAAAGAGAAAAGAATTTTTATAAGCGACGGGGGTAAATGTAATACGCGAAGCTTATGGATAAGGGCTTCAATTCATACGCTGTCGAATGCTTTCTGGACATCCAGAAAGCATCCAACTGTGACACGATGGTTGTTGAGCGCTATGGTGATGTCATGCTGGAACTTCAGGAGCGGATGCAAAGTGGAGTGCTTTTCCCTTAAGCCAAACTGCATGTCCGGGATGATGGCATTTTCGCTGCAAAACCTCTTTAGTCTCCGAAGTAATACTTCTTCCATTATTTTACTTATGTTGTTCAGAAGCGAAATTGACCTGTAATTGGACACACAATTGTTGCCTTTCTTGTGGATGGCTACGATCTTAGCTGTTTTCCACCTTTGGGGGAAGTAGCAGTTACTGATGCAGTTGTTCATGATGATCGTTAAAAGAATCATCACTACATGTGGCAGCCTTTTCAGGGTGTAGTTTGAGAATCCATCTGGTCCGGCTGACCTTTTTGGTTTTGAATTTCCAATGATATCTGCTACCTCTTCCAGATTACAGAAATGTGTACTATCGGTTGGGTCACTTGCTGGGTTGGTGTTGGTGTCACTAAAAACGACTCTTTCCGGATTTGGCTGCAGGGTTTGCTGAATGGATGCCTCGATTTCGTTCAGAAAAGCTGGATCATAAGGTGGGTTTGGTGTGAAGCTTCCCTCGAAGTATTTGGCGAACATTTCCACTTTGTCCTGTGTTGACGACATTTCAGTATTGTTAAGAACTAGGATTTCCGGAATTGGGGCCTGTTTTCCAAAGATTTTATTAATGTTCTTGAATGCTTCTGGTCCTGGCTTGATCGCTTGTAGCCTCTTCTGGAACTGGATGTTATTATGATGCTGCACAGAGTTTCGGAACATTACGTTGACACATTGCAACTCGCTCCAAACCGTCCGGTAGTTGCTGTTGGTGGTGTTCAGCTCTCTCTGAAGTCGTTTCGTCAGCCGCTGTCTGCGTGCGTACAGGTTCTGTATGTACACGGGAAGATGTTGGTACCTATCTTTTGACGTCCTAGGCCGCTTTTAGACTTCCAATACATCACAGACAGCTTGCTTCAGACCATCTATAGCAGCGTCTATTTCACTGTCCAGCAGGTTCCGGTTTGAAGGGGGAAGCGTAATATTTTCTTCAATGTCCCGTTGGAGTCGTTCAGCATCCAGTCGTCTATAATTAATGAAGTTCTCCGTTGGCTCTGTTGCTTCGCAGATGGGTTGGTGGAGCTTGATGCTGAGCTGAACAGCTTCATGATCCGAGTCGCTAAAGTTTTCAGGTGTAGTTGCAGATTTCTGAAAGTAAATAAACAAAATTAGAAGTTGAAATAAAAAAATCTAATGTAGTTTGTGTTCGGGGAAAAGTTGGTTTTGGTCGAGAAACAACCACCAATGAATGCTGGTCCTGGTAAGCGTCCAACCAGCCTGCAATCGCTTTTCCTTCGGGTGAAACTGTGGTATCCAGCCAAAGGTGATGCCTTGCATTGAAGTCTGCACCGATAAGTCCATATGTGCTCCTTTGAAGTACGCTGTTGAAGACGTGTAAGTCGCTTTGTATATTTCTCATGCTGGAATGGCATTTGAAATACACGCCAATGATGGTGAGGTTCTCATCTCTTCCTATTTGTATGGTGACAGCGGTGGCTTCACTAGTCTTCAGACCAGAAATGGTGACTTCGATGGTGTTGGGCGACAGGTTCTTCCACACGTAAATAGCTGTGCCTTTCCGGTCCTCCTTCTTGTCCTTCCGGAAGGTTTTGTAACCGATAATGTCAATGTTGTTGCATTTGCTTACGTTGGTCTCGCTAATGAGCGCAATGTCCGGGTTGTTGTTCTTCATAAACAAGTTGAATGACTTGCTTCTTTCCAGGCTGTATAACAAGTTAGCGGTATACGTCAGTGTTCGGAGTTTATTTAGTTGCATAACTGGAATATGAAGGTGGCCAGTGCCACGGACTTTTCCCCCTCGCTAAGCTGACCATAGTTGTGTGGTACAGCACTCCTGGCTTTTTCATCACGGACATGAGGTTGGATCCGAAAATACGTTGAACTTCAGAGCTGAGGTTCATCAATGACGAAGCTAATGTTGGTCTGGATAACTTTGCTGGTGCTGGACTTGCTGAAATGGTTTTGGCTGGGGTCCTTGATGGTTGTGGCTGGTTTTGCTGCTGGTTCTTGGAAGCTGCTGGTTTGGGTGGTGTGCGTCCTTTCACCGCGTTTGGGAAACTAACTGCTGGGCGGCTTACGGTACAGGCAGACTTGGCAAAAAACTCCTTTTGAGACTTTTTCTCGGCCAGGACCTTGTTCCTCTCCGTCAGTTTTGCTTTAAGAGTTGGGCAACCCTTAAATCTTGCTGGATGACCCTCCTTTTGGCAGTTCGCACACCATTTGGAGTGCCGATCTGCAACCCATCGCGTGCACATCGCAACTTCGTGTGTTCTAGTGAAAGTTTTTCCTTAATTTTTTCTTGTGCAATAACTGTCCATTGATATTTTCTTTGTGGCCTATATGTTAAAAAAAAGTCTAACCCAAACTGCCAACCTTCAATAGCTAAATTAATAAACTTTTAAAAATCAATTGCCCCAAAAATATTAAATTAAATTCAGTGTCCAAAAATGTTACAACAACAAAAAAAAAATATATATATACATATCAATATCCTCAATTAAGCAATAGTCGCGCCGCAAAAGAACAACACCATAAAACAAATTAGAAAAAAAAAAAAAAATTTAAGCAAAAAATCTGTGTGCTAGTGCAATGTGCAATAAGAAGAGGAAAAAAAAAAAACACAGCGAGTGGTAAATCCTACTCTTTCCCTTTCACTAGCAGTTGCTTTAGTTTAATCATTGAATGCATTATGTGGGAAGCTTTCATATAATGATTCAATGAGAGAGCTAAATCAATATTAGATGTATTGTTTTTTATCACTTTAGGAATCCAGGGGTGGTTCGGTGCGTATTATCACTAAGGCATAACACTAGTGGTAATATGTATTGAAAAGTTCAATTGGGCCCTAATTCTGTTAAATCACATAGAATATTCGTCTGATTTGGTTTTAAGGTAAGTTTTTTGATTTTTATATCATGAGAGGTAATTTTAGGGTGGATTATTCCAACATTCGTGGGTTAAGAAAGAACTTTTGTGCTGCATACGTTCATTCTGCAATTAACAGACCAGCGATATTGGCACTGAGTGAGACTCAGGTAGGAGAAAATACCGATTATTCGGAATTCAATCTATATGGGTATCACTTAGTGCCTTTACTCTTTGCTCATCATGGCCTTGTTGTGTATGTAAGAAACGATGTTGCTTACCAGCTCCAACCACAATATGGTGCGTGTGTTAACACAAACTTTAACTTCATATGGTTGAAATTCACGGTCAACAAGCACATTATTCATACAGGCTTTATTTATAGGAGCCCAAACCCGGACAGAAATTCAACTTCTGATGAATTTGATGCTCTGTCCGACTCCATCCAAAGAATTGTTTCCCATAATCCTCACACTGAAATTGTCATTGCGGGCGATTTCAATGTACACAATTCAAGTTGGCTCCGCTTTTCTGGCCAGACAACACCCGAAGGAAGGTATGTTGAGATCTTTGCTGAGTTAAACCATCTTACTCAGCTCGTTGATGAACCAACTCGTATCCCTGACGTTGCAGGTCAATCTGCGAACATTCATTACTTGTTCCTAACCTCTGACCCCGATAAATATACTGTTAGTGTACTACCACCTCTATGCACATCAGACCATTGTGTCATATCTGCAAATTTCTCGTGCCAACAAAACTCAGTTAAAGAAAAAACTCCCAAGAGAACCGTTTGGCAGTACGAGAAAGCCAACTGGGACGGTCTCAATGCTTTCTTCAGGAACTTTAACTGGTCACTATGCTTCCTCGATAGTGACGTAGATGCCAGTGCAGATATGATCACAAATTTAATTCTTTGTGGAATGAGAAATTTTATCCCGAATAGGGTTAAATCTATCAAATCTAAAGAAAACTCGTGGTTTGATTCGAGCTGTAAAGAGGTTATTAGGGTTAGAGAAGTAAGTTTCCGTAGTTACAAAGCCAACCCTACTGAGGAAAACTGGAAAAAGTTTCAACAAGCCAGAAAGACCTGTAACGGTCATATTAGAAGAACCAAATTTTTACATGACCAAAAATTAAGGCAAGAAATACTACAATGTCCCAATAGTAGTAACAATTTTCGGTCATTTGCAAAAAACATTCGAAACACTTCTTCGTCTGCGGTTCCAACGCTCGTCTTCAACGACACAACTGCTGTCAGCTCGCAAGATAAAGCCAATTTGCTCGCAGCACAGTTTGCTGTTAATTCAACGCTGCCAGAAAGTGTTATGACTCCTCCTGTACTTGAGAACGTAAATGATTTTATGGGACAATTCTTCTTTCGCACTCGTGCAGCTGCTAGAGTTCTAAAAGATCTTGACGTACACAAATTCGCTGGCCTGGATAGTATCCCTCCCATTGTTCTGAAGAGCTGTTCTTCAACGATGGCAAAACCACTGCGTAAGCTTTTCCATCATTCCTACTCTACTGGACTCGTTCCGAGTGGATGGAAAACAGCATTTGTCCAGCCTGTTCCAAAAAAGGCGTATCTTCTTCCCCCTCTAACTATCGACCAATTGAGTTTACGTCCCTTCTTTCCAAGGTCATGGAAACGCTGATTAATTTTCAGCTCAAGAAAGATCTCGAAGAACGAAAGCTACTTAATGAACGGCAGTACGGCTTTCGTAGCAATAGGTCGACTGGTGATCTGATGGTATATCTCACCGAACAGGGGAACAAATCTTTACATCGTTTTGGAGAAAGTAAGATTATTGCACTTGATATTTCAAAAGCATTTGATAGAGTTTGGCATCAAGCTCTTTTATCGAAAATGCATGCATTTGGTATTGATGAATCTCTTCTTTGTTGGATTAGAAATTACCTTTCGAACCGTTCAATACAAGTTGTTTTGGACGGTTTCAAGTCTGAAGTTCACAAAATAAATGCTGGTGTGCCCCAGGGCTCCGTTTTGTCTCCGACTCTCTTCTTTATATTCATAAATGATCTTTTGTCTGAAACTTCTAATCCATTAAACTGTTTCGCTGACGACAGTACCCTCAGCTTCTCATATTCGTTTTCAGATTCACATCCATGTCCTTCGGATGTGGAACTTGAACGGCAGCGTATGATAAGCTCATTAAATTCTGATCTCGACAGCATTGTCCATTGGGGAATAAAAAATCGCGTAGAATTTAATGCTTCTAAAACTCAATGCTGTCTCCTGCCGTTAAAGCAAAACCCACCCCCCTTGCCGCTATCCATGAGTGGCACTTGCATTGAGAAAACTGAACAGCTTTCGGTTCTCGGTATGTGGGTCAAAGACCACCTTTTGTGGAATGAACACATATTCGACGTCGCTAAAAACGCTGCGAAATGTTTGGTATTCCTCAGGCGATGCAAGAAATTTTTTTCCTCTTCTGATCTGGCTACGATCTATAAGGCGTACATCCGTCCAAAGCTTGAGTACAATTCGCATATCTGGGCAGAAAAAAGCTTTAAAAATGATAGGTGACAAAACCATAACGGAAACATTTACATCTCTAGAGCACCGACGTAATGCTTCATGTTTTGTCTTAATTTATCGCTACTTTAACAAACAGTGTTCCAGTGAAATAGCTAGTTGCATTCCTCCCCTTAAAAAATTTAACCGCAATACTCGCGCTTCTACGAATGCCCATCAGTTTACCCTTGAGCCCAATTTCGGACGTACTGTCAAGTATAGGGATTCTTTTTTTAGCCGCACAACACGAATGTGGAATGTTATACCTTACTCTATTTTTCCCTATCATTATGATATTCAGAAATTCAAAACCAATGTGCATCGGTATCTCCTTTTTAACCCTATCCTATTTTCCTAACTCTCGCACTGTGTTTTACATGTTAAGGGTATTAATAACCCCTTGAGTGCGCGTCAAATATATATATAAAAAAAAAATACGTCCGATCCCGCTTTTTCCTTGCGCTTGCACATTCCATGATCGTGTTCCTCCTTGCACTTCACGCATATGTATTGGCGTCCACAGTTAACTGCAACGTGTCCAAACCGCTGGCAGTTTCGGCATTGTACAAGATCATTGGATTTCAATCGCTGCCAGTAAAAAAATAAAATAAAATAAAATAAATCGGGTGGCACAACGGCTCATGAAGAACCAGGGCCTAGTGACTAACAACTCGCAACCATTCCTGTGTGCGCCTTTCGACAGGAATGGAAGGGACCTACAATTTTATGCCGAATCCGAACGGCTAGACGAGAAGCACTTTTTCGTGACAAGTGATACTCTGGGAGGATTTATCAATTCATCGCAAGAGGCAGTAGCCCTGAAAAAAACTTTTTAGTTTTTAGGTGGACGAGGCTGGGAAGCGATCCCAGACCTCCAGCGTGCCAGTGCACTCTCTGGTTCATGATCAAGGTCTCCGTGTAGACCTCGCTGACGTCACAGGATTTTCCCAGCTCTACAACAAAGTTGTTGTATACCTTGCCTGGTCCCTTCTTGGCTTTAAATTGTGTGACCTTCACCACTGGCAGTCCTTCAATCCGGAGCTTGTCTTCCACTTCAATGGCTTCATGTGAGAAATGATTTCCTTTCAGGAGCAGTAGGTTTTCCTGTCCTCTCGTGGCGTGTAGGAGTTGTATTGAATCTTTCGCTCCTTAAGGAATTTCGTTAAAAGAATCATCACTACATGTGGCAGCCTTTTCAGGGTGTAGTTTGAGAATCCATCTGGTCCGGCTGACCTTTTTTGGTTTTGAATTTCCAATGATATCTGCTACCTCTTCCAGATTACAGAAATGTGTACTATCGGTTGGGTCACTTGCTGGGTTGGTGTTGGTGTCACTAAAAACGACTCTTTCCGGATTTGGCTGCAGGGTTTGCTGAATGGATGCCTCGATTTCGTTCAGAAAAGCTGGATCATAAGGTGGGTTTGGTGTGAAGCTTCCCTCGAAGTATTTGGCGAACATTTCCACTTTGTCCTGTGTTGACGACATTTCAGTATTGTTAAGAACTAGGATTTCCGGAATTGGGGCCTGTTTTCCAAAGATTTTATTAATGTTCTTGAATGCTTCTGGTCCTGGCTTGATCGCTTGTAGCCTCTTCTGGAACTGGATGTTATTATGATGCTGCACAGAGTTTCGGAACATTACGTTGACACATTGCAACTCGCTCCAAACCGTCCGGTAAATGCTGTTGGTGGTGTTCAGCTCTCTCTGAAGTCGTTTCCTCAGCCGCTGTCTGCGTGCGTACAGGTTCTTTATGTACACGGGAAGATGTTGGTACCTATCTTTTGACGTCCTAGGCCGCTTTTAGACTTCCAATACATCACAGACAGCTTGCTTCAGACCATCTATAGCAGCGTCTATTTCACTGTCCAGCAGGTTCCGGTTTGAAGGGGGAAGCGTAATATTTTCTTCAATGTCCCGTTGGAGTCGTTCAGCATCCAGTCGTCTATAATTAATGAAGTTCTCCGTTGGCTCTGTTGCTTCGCAGATGGGTTGGTGGAGCTTGATGCTGAGCTGAACAGCTTCATGATCCGAGTCGCTAAAGTTTTCAGGTGTAGTTGCAGATTTCTGAAAGTAAATAAACAAAATTAGAAGTTGAAATAAAAAAATCTAATGTAGTTTGTGTTCGGGGAAAAGTTGGTTTTGGTCGAGAAACAACCACCAATGAATGCTGGTCCTGGTAAGCGTCCAACCAGCCTGCAATCGCTTTTCCTTCGGGTGAAACTGTGGTATCCAGCCAAAGGTGATGCCTTGCATTGAAGTCTGCACCGATAAGTCCATATGTGCTCCTTTGAAGTACGCTGTTGAAGACGTGTAAGTCGCTTTGTATATTTCTCATGCTGGAATGGCATTTGAAATACACGCCAATGATGGTGAGGTTCTCATCTCTTCCTATTTGTATGGTGACAGCGGTGGCTTCACTAGTCTTCAGACCAGAAATGGTGACTTCGATGGTGTTGGGCGACAGGTTCTTCCACACGTAAATAGCTGTGCCTTTCCGGTCCTCCTTCTTGTCCTTCCGGAAGGTTTTGTAACCGATAATGTCAATGTTGTTGCATTTGCTTACGTTGGTCTCGCTAATGAGCGCAATGTCCGGGTTGTTGTTCTTCATAAACAAGTTGAATGACTTGCTTCTTTCCAGGCTGTATAACAAGTTAGCGGTATACGTCAGTGTTCGGAGTTTATTTAGTTGCATAACTGGAATATGAAGGTGGCCAGTGCCACGGACTTTTCCCCCTCGCTAAGCTGACCATAGTTGTGTGGTACAGCACTCCTGGCTTTTTCATCACGGACATGAGGTTGGATCCGAAAATACGTTGAACTTCAGAGCTGAGGTTCATCAATGACGAAGCTAATGTTGGTCTGGATAACTTTGCTGGTGCTGGACTTGCTGAAATGGTTTTGGCTGGGGTCCTTGATGGTTGTGGCTGGTTTTGCTGCTGGTTCTTGGAAGCTGCTGGTTTGGGTGGTGTGCGTCCTTTCACCGCGTTTGGGAAACTAACTGCTGGGCGGCTTACGGTACAGGCAGACTTGGCAAAAAACTCCTTTTGAGACTTTTTCTCGGCCAGGACCTTGTTCCTCTCCGTCAGTTTTGCTTTAAGAGTTGGGCAACCCTTAAATCTTGCTGGATGACCCTCCTTTTGGCAGTTCGCACACCATTTGGAGTGCCGATCTGCAACCCATCGCGTGCACATCGCAACTTCGTGTGTTCTAGTGAAAGTTTTTCCTTAATTTTTTCTTGTGCAATAACTGTCCATTGATATTTTCTTTGTGGCCTATATGTTAAAAAAAAGTCTAACCCAAACTGCCAACCTTCAATAGCTAAATTAATAAACTTTTAAAAATCAATTGCCCCAAAAATATTAAATTAAATTCAGTGTCCAAAAATGTTACAACAACAAAAAAAAAATATATATATACATATCAATATCCTCAATTAAGCAATAGTCGCGCCGCAAAAGAACAACACCATAAAACAAATTAGAAAAAAAAAAAAAAATTTAAGCAAAAAATCTGTGTGCTAGTGCAATGTGCAATAAGAAGAGGAAAAAAAAAAAACACAGCGAGTGGTAAATCCTACTCTTTCCCTTTCACTAGCAGTTGCTTTAGTTTAATCATTGAATGCATTATGTGGGAAGCTTTCATATAATGATTCAATGAGAGAGCTAAATCAATATTAGATGTATTGTTTTTTATCACTTTAGGAATCCAGGGGTGGTTCGGTGCGTATTATCACTAAGGCATAACACTAGTGGTAATATGTATTGAAAAGTTCAATTGGGCCCTAATTCTGTTAAATCACATAGAATATTCGTCTGATTTGGTTTTAAGGTAAGTTTTTTGATTTTTATATCATGAGAGGTAATTTTAGGGTGGATTATTCCAACATTCGTGGGTTAAGAAAGAACTTTTGTGCTGCATACGTTCATTCTGCAATTAACAGACCAGCGATATTGGCACTGAGTGAGACTCAGGTAGGAGAAAATACCGATTATTCGGAATTCAATCTATATGGGTATCACTTAGTGCCTTTACTCTTTGCTCATCATGGCCTTGTTGTGTATGTAAGAAACGATGTTGCTTACCAGCTCCAACCACAATATGGTGCGTGTGTTAACACAAACTTTAACTTCATATGGTTGAAATTCACGGTCAACAAGCACATTATTCATACAGGCTTTATTTATAGGAGCCCAAACCCGGACAGAAATTCAACTTCTGATGAATTTGATGCTCTGTCCGACTCCATCCAAAGAATTGTTTCCCATAATCCTCACACTGAAATTGTCATTGCGGGCGATTTCAATGTACACAATTCAAGTTGGCTCCGCTTTTCTGGCCAGACAACACCCGAAGGAAGGTATGTTGAGATCTTTGCTGAGTTAAACCATCTTACTCAGCTCGTTGATGAACCAACTCGTATCCCTGACGTTGCAGGTCAATCTGCGAACATTCATTACTTGTTCCTAACCTCTGACCCCGATAAATATACTGTTAGTGTACTACCACCTCTATGCACATCAGACCATTGTGTCATATCTGCAAATTTCTCGTGCCAACAAAACTCAGTTAAAGAAAAAACTCCCAAGAGAACCGTTTGGCAGTACGAGAAAGCCAACTGGGACGGTCTCAATGCTTTCTTCAGGAACTTTAACTGGTCACTATGCTTCCTCGATAGTGACGTAGATGCCAGTGCAGATATGATCACAAATTTAATTCTTTGTGGAATGAGAAATTTTATCCCGAATAGGGTTAAATCTATCAAACCTAAAGAAAACTCGTGGTTTGATTCGAGCTGTAAAGAGGTTATTAGGGTTAGAGAAGTAAGTTTCCGTAGTTACAAAGCCAACCCTACTGAGGAAAACTGGAAAAAGTTTCAACAAGCCAGAAAGACCTGTAACGGTCATATTAGAAGAACCAAATTTTTACATGACCAAAAATTAAGGCAAGAAATACTACAATGTCCCAATAGTAGTAACAATTTTCGGTCATTTGCAAAAAACATTCGAAACACTTCTTCGTCTGCGGTTCCAACGCTCGTCTTCAACGACACAACTGCTGTCAGCTCGCAAGATAAAGCCAATTTGCTCGCAGCACAGTTTGCTGTTAATTCAACGCTGCCAGAAAGTGTTATGACTCCTCCTGTACTTGAGAACGTAAATGATTTTATGGGACAATTCTTCTTTCGCACTCGTGCAGCTGCTAGAGTTCTAAAAGATCTTGACGTACACAAATTCGCTGGCCTGGATAGTATCCCTCCCATTGTTCTGAAGAGCTGTTCTTCAACGGTGGCAAAACCACTGCGTAAGCTTTTCCATCATTCCTACTCTACTGGACTCGTTCCGAGTGGATGGAAAACAGCATTTGTCCAGCCTGTTCCAAAAAAGGCGTATCTTCTTCCCCCTCTAACTATCGACCAATTGAGTTTACGTCCCTTCTTTCCAAGGTCATGGAAACGCTGATTAATTTTCAGCTCAAGAAAGATCTCGAAGAACGAAAGCTACTTAATGAACGGCAGTACGGCTTTCGTAGCAATAGGTCGACTGGTGATCTGATGGTATATCTCACCGAACAGGGGAACAAATCTTTACATCGTTTTGGAGAAAGTAAGATTATTGCACTTGATATTTCAAAAGCATTTGATAGAGTTTGGCATCAAGCTCTTTTATCGAAAATGCATGCATTTGGTATTGATGAATCTCTTCTTTGTTGGATTAGAAATTACCTTTCGAACCGTTCAATACAAGTTGTTTTGGACGGTTTCAAGTCTGAAGTTCACAAAATAAATGCTGGTGTGCCCCAGGGCTCCGTTTTGTCTCCGACTCTCTTCTTTATATTCATAAATGATCTTTTGTCTGAAACTTCTAATCCATTAAACTGTTTCGCTGACGACAGTACCCTCAGCTTCTCATATTCGTTTTCAGATTCACATCCATGTCCTTCGGATGTGGAACTTGAACGGCAGCGTATGATAAGCTCATTAAATTCTGATCTCGACAGCATTGTCCATTGGGGAATAAAAAATCGCGTAGAATTTAATGCTTCTAAAACTCAATGCTGTCTCCTGCCGTTAAAGCAAAACCCACCCCCCTTGCCGCTATCCATGAGTGGCACTTGCATTGAGAAAACTGAACAGCTTTCGGTTCTCGGTATGTGGGTCAAAGACCACCTTTTGTGGAATGAACACATATTCGACGTCGCTAAAAACGCTGCGAAATGTTTGGTATTCCTCAGGCGATGCAAGAAATTTTTTTCCTCTTCTGATCTGGCTACGATCTATAAGGCGTACATCCGTCCAAAGCTTGAGTACAATTCGCATATCTGGGCAGAAAAAAGCTTTAAAAATGATAGGTGACAAAACCATAACGGAAACATTTACATCTCTAGAGCACCGACGTAATGCTTCATGTTTTGTCTTAATTTATCGCTACTTTAACAAACAGTGTTCCAGTGAAATAGCTAGTTGCATTCCTCCCCTTAAAAAATTTAACCGCAATACTCGCGGTTCTACGAATGCCCATCAGTTTACCCTTGAGCCCAATTTCGGACGTACTGTCAAGTATAGGGATTCTTTTTTTAGCCGCACAACACGAATGTGGAATGTTATACCTTACTCTATTTTTCCCTATCATTATGATATTCAGAAATTCAAAACCAATGTGCATCGGTATCTCCTTTTTAACCCTATCCTATTTTCCTAACTCTCGCACTGTGTTTTACATGTTAAGGGTATTAATAACCCCTTGAGTGCGCGTCAAATATATATATAAAAAAAAAATACGTCCGATCCCGCTTTTTCCTTGCGCTTGCACATTCCATGATCGTGTTCCTCCTTGCACTTCACGCATATGTATTGGCGTCCACAGTTAACTGCAACGTGTCCAAACCGCTGGCAGTTTCGGCATTGTACAAGATCATTGGATTTCAATCGCTGCCAGTAAAAAAATAAAATAAAATAAAATAAATCGGGTGGCACAACGGCTCATGAAGAACCAGGGCCTAGTGACTAACAACTCGCAACCATTCCTGTGTGCGCCTTTCGACAGGAATGGAAGGGACCTACAATTTTATGCCGAATCCGAACGGCTAGACGAGAAGCACTTTTTCGTGACAAGTGATACTCTGGGAGGATTTATCAATTCATCGCAAGAGGCAGTAGCCCTGAAAAAAACTTTTTAGTTTTTAGGTGGACGAGGCTGGGAAGCGATCCCAGACCTCCAGCGTGCCAGTGCACTCTCTGGTTCATGATCAAGGTCTCCGTGTAGACCTCGCTGACGTCACAGGATTTTCCCAGCTCTACAACAAAGTTGTTGTATACCTTGCCTGGTCCCTTCTTGGCTTTAAATTGTGTGACCTTCACCACTGGCAGTCCTTCAATCCGGAGCTTGTCTTCCACTTCAATGGCTTCATGTGAGAAATGATTTCCTTTCAGGAGCAGTAGGTTTTCCTGTCCTCTCGTGGCGTGTAGGAGTTGTATTGAATCTTTCGCTCCTTAAGGAATTTCGTTAAAAGAATCATCACTACATGTGGCAGCCTTTTCAGGGTGTAGTTTGAGAATCCATCTGGTCCGGCTGACCTTTTTTGGTTTTGAATTTCCAATGATATCTGCTACCTCTTCCAGATTACAGAAATGTGTACTATCGGTTGGGTCACTTGCTGGGTTGGTGTTGGTGTCACTAAAAACGACTCTTTCCGGATTTGGCTGCAGGGTTTGCTGAATGGATGCCTCGATTTCGTTCAGAAAAGCTGGATCATAAGGTGGGTTTGGTGTGAAGCTTCCCTCGAAGTATTTGGCGAACATTTCCACTTTGTCCTGTGTTGACGACATTTCAGTATTGTTAAGAACTAGGATTTCCGGAATTGGGGCCTGTTTTCCAAAGATTTTATTAATGTTCTTGAATGCTTCTGGTCCTGGCTTGATCGCTTGTAGCCTCTTCTGGAACTGGATGTTATTATGATGCTGCACAGAGTTTCGGAACATTACGTTGACACATTGCAACTCGCTCCAAACCGTCCGGTAAATGCTGTTGGTGGTGTTCAGCTCTCTCTGAAGTCGTTTCCTCAGCCGCTGTCTGCGTGCGTACAGGTTCTTTATGTACACGGGAAGATGTTGGTACCTATCTTTTGACGTCCTAGGCCGCTTTTAGACTTCCAATACATCACAGACAGCTTGCTTCAGACCATCTATAGCAGCGTCTATTTCACTGTCCAGCAGGTTCCGGTTTGAAGGGGGAAGCGTAATATTTTCTTCAATGTCCCGTTGGAGTCGTTCAGCATCCAGTCGTCTATAATTAATGAAGTTCTCCGTTGGCTCTTGTTGCTTCGCAGATGGGTTGGTGGAGCTTGATGCTGAGCTGAACAGCTTCATGATCCGAGTCGCTAAAGTTTTCAGGTGTAGTTGCAGATTTCTGAAAGTAAATAAACAAAATTAGAAGTTGAAATAAAAAAATCTAATGTAGTTTGTGTTCGGGGAAAAGTTGGTTTTGGTCGAGAAACAACCACCAATGAATGCTGGTCCTGGTAAGCGTCCAACCAGCCTGCAATCGCTTTTCCTTCGGGTGAAACTGTGGTATCCAGCCAAAGGTGATGCCTTGCATTGAAGTCTGCACCGATAAGTCCATATGTGCTCCTTTGAAGTACGCTGTTGAAGACGTGTAAGTCGCTTTGTATATTTCTCATGCTGGAATGGCATTTGAAATACACGCCAATGATGGTGAGGTTCTCATCTCTTCCTATTTGTATGGTGACAGCGGTGGCTTCACTAGTCTTCAGACCAGAAATGGTGACTTCGATGGTGTTGGGCGACAGGTTCTTCCACACGTAAATAGCTGTGCCTTTCCGGTCCTCCTTCTTGTCCTTCCGGAAGGTTTTGTAACCGATAATGTCAATGTTGTTGCATTTGCTTACGTTGGTCTCGCTAATGAGCGCAATGTCCGGGTTGTTGTTCTTCATAAACAAGTTGAATGACTTGCTTCTTTCCAGGCTGTATAACAAGTTAGCGGTATACGTCAGTGTTCGGAGTTTATTTAGTTGCATAACTGGAATATGAAGGTGGCCAGTGCCACGGACTTTTCCCCCTCGCTAAGCTGACCATAGTTGTGTGGTACAGCACTCCTGGCTTTTTCATCACGGACATGAGGTTGGATCCGAAAATACGTTGAACTTCAGAGCTGAGGTTCATCAATGACGAAGCTAATGTTGGTCTGGATAACTTTGCTGGTGCTGGACTTGCTGAAATGGTTTTGGCTGGGGTCCTTGATGGTTGTGGCTGGTTTTGCTGCTGGTTCTTGGAAGCTGCTGGTTTGGGTGGTGTGCGTCCTTTCACCGCGTTTGGGAAACTAACTGCTGGGCGGCTTACGGTACAGGCAGACTTGGCAAAAAACTCCTTTTGAGACTTTTTCTCGGCCAGGACCTTGTTCCTCTCCGTCAGTTTTGCTTTAAGAGTTGGGCAACCCTTAAATCTTGCTGGATGACCCTCCTTTTGGCAGTTCGCACACCATTTGGAGTGCCGATCTGCAACCCATCGCGTGCACATCGCAACTTCGTGTGTTCTAGTGAAAGTTTTTCCTTAATTTTTTCTTGTGCAATAACTGTCCATTGATATTTTCTTTGTGGCCTATATGTTAAAAAAAAGTCTAACCCAAACTGCCAACCTTCAATAGCTAAATTAATAAACTTTTAAAAATCAATTGCCCCAAAAATATTAAATTAAATTCAGTGTCCAAAAATGTTACAACAACAAAAAAAAAATATATATATACATATCAATATCCTCAATTAAGCAATAGTCGCGCCGCAAAAGAACAACACCATAAAACAAATTAGAAAAAAAAAAAAAAATTTAAGCAAAAAATCTGTGTGCTAGTGCAATGTGCAATAAGAAGAGGAAAAAAAAAAAAAACACAGCGAGTGGTAAATCCTACTCTTTCCCTTTCACTAGCAGTTGCTTTAGTTTAATCATTGAATGCATTATGTGGGAAGCTTTCATATAATGATTCAATGAGAGAGCTAAATCAATATTAGATGTATTGTTTTTTATCACTTTAGGAATCCAGGGGTGGTTCGGTGCGTATTATCACTAAGGCATAACACTAGTGGTAATATGTATTGAAAAGTTCAATTGGGCCCTAATTCTGTTAAATCACATAGAATATTCGTCTGATTTGGTTTTAAGGTAAGTTTTTTGATTTTTATATCATGAGAGGTAATTTTAGGGTGGATTATTCCAACATTCGTGGGTTAAGAAAGAACTTTTGTGCTGCATACGTTCATTCTGCAATTAACAGACCAGCGATATTGGCACTGAGTGAGACTCAGGTAGGAGAAAATACCGATTATTCGGAATTCAATCTATATGGGTATCACTTAGTGCCTTTACTCTTTGCTCATCATGGCCTTGTTGTGTATGTAAGAAACGATGTTGCTTACCAGCTCCAACCACAATATGGTGCGTGTGTTAACACAAACTTTAACTTCATATGGTTGAAATTCACGGTCAACAAGCACATTATTCATACAGGCTTTATTTATAGGAGCCCAAACCCGGACAGAAATTCAACTTCTGATGAATTTGATGCTCTGTCCGACTCCATCCAAAGAATTGTTTCCCATAATCCTCACACTGAAATTGTCATTGCGGGCGATTTCAATGTACACAATTCAAGTTGGCTCCGCTTTTCTGGCCAGACAACACCCGAAGGAAGGTATGTTGAGATCTTTGCTGAGTTAAACCATCTTACTCAGCTCGTTGATGAACCAACTCGTATCCCTGACGTTGCAGGTCAATCTGCGAACATTCATTACTTGTTCCTAACCTCTGACCCCGATAAATATACTGTTAGTGTACTACCACCTCTATGCACATCAGACCATTGTGTCATATCTGCAAATTTCTCGTGCCAACAAAACTCAGTTAAAGAAAAAACTCCCAAGAGAACCGTTTGGCAGTACGAGAAAGCCAACTGGGACGGTCTCAATGCTTTCTTCAGGAACTTTAACTGGTCACTATGCTTCCTCGATAGTGACGTAGATGCCAGTGCAGATATGATCACAAATTTAATTCTTTGTGGAATGAGAAATTTTATCCCGAATAGGGTTAAATCTATCAAACCTAAAGAAAACTCGTGGTTTGATTCGAGCTGTAAAGAGGTTATTAGGGTTAGAGAAGTAAGTTTCCGTAGTTACAAAGCCAACCCTACTGAGGAAAACTGGAAAAAGTTTCAACAAGCCAGAAAGACCTGTAACGGTCATATTAGAAGAACCAAATTTTTACATGACCAAAAATTAAGGCAAGAAATACTACAATGTCCCAATAGTAGTAACAATTTTCGGTCATTTGCAAAAAACATTCGAAACACTTCTTCGTCTGCGGTTCCAACGCTCGTCTTCAACGACACAACTGCTGTCAGCTCGCAAGATAAAGCCAATTTGCTCGCAGCACAGTTTGCTGTTAATTCAACGCTGCCAGAAAGTGTTATGACTCCTCCTGTACTTGAGAACGTAAATGATTTTATGGGACAATTCTTCTTTCGCACTCGTGCAGCTGCTAGAGTTCTAAAAGATCTTGACGTACACAAATTCGCTGGCCTGGATAGTATCCCTCCCATTGTTCTGAAGAGCTGTTCTTCAACGGTGGCAAAACCACTGCGTAAGCTTTTCCATCATTCCTACTCTACTGGACTCGTTCCGAGTGGATGGAAAACAGCATTTGTCCAGCCTGTTCCAAAAAAGGCGTATCTTCTTCCCCCTCTAACTATCGACCAATTGAGTTTACGTCCCTTCTTTCCAAGGTCATGGAAACGCTGATTAATTTTCAGCTCAAGAAAGATCTCGAAGAACGAAAGCTACTTAATGAACGGCAGTACGGCTTTCGTAGCAATAGGTCGACTGGTGATCTGATGGTATATCTCACCGAACAGGGGAACAAATCTTTACATCGTTTTGGAGAAAGTAAGATTATTGCACTTGATATTTCAAAAGCATTTGATAGAGTTTGGCATCAAGCTCTTTTATCGAAAATGCATGCATTTGGTATTGATGAATCTCTTCTTTGTTGGATTAGAAATTACCTTTCGAACCGTTCAATACAAGTTGTTTTGGACGGTTTCAAGTCTGAAGTTCACAAAATAAATGCTGGTGTGCCCCAGGGCTCCGTTTTGTCTCCGACTCTCTTCTTTATATTCATAAATGATCTTTTGTCTGAAACTTCTAATCCATTAAACTGTTTCGCTGACGACAGTACCCTCAGCTTCTCATATTCGTTTTCAGATTCACATCCATGTCCTTCGGATGTGGAACTTGAACGGCAGCGTATGATAAGCTCATTAAATTCTGATCTCGACAGCATTGTCCATTGGGGAATAAAAAATCGCGTAGAATTTAATGCTTCTAAAACTCAATGCTGTCTCCTGCCGTTAAAGCAAAACCCACCCCCCTTGCCGCTATCCATGAGTGGCACTTGCATTGAGAAAACTGAACAGCTTTCGGTTCTCGGTATGTGGGTCAAAGACCACCTTTTGTGGAATGAACACATATTCGACGTCGCTAAAAACGCTGCGAAATGTTTGGTATTCCTCAGGCGATGCAAGAAATTTTTTTCCTCTTCTGATCTGGCTACGATCTATAAGGCGTACATCCGTCCAAAGCTTGAGTACAATTCGCATATCTGGGCAGAAAAAAGCTTTAAAAATGATAGGTGACAAAACCATAACGGAAACATTTACATCTCTAGAGCACCGACGTAATGCTTCATGTTTTGTCTTAATTTATCGCTACTTTAACAAACAGTGTTCCAGTGAAATAGCTAGTTGCATTCCTCCCCTTAAAAAATTTAACCGCAATACTCGCGGTTCTACGAATGCCCATCAGTTTACCCTTGAGCCCAATTTCGGACGTACTGTCAAGTATAGGGATTCTTTTTTTAGCCGCACAACACGAATGTGGAATGTTATACCTTACTCTATTTTTCCCTATCATTATGATATTCAGAAATTCAAAACCAATGTGCATCGGTATCTCCTTTTTAACCCTATCCTATTTTCCTAACTCTCGCACTGTGTTTTACATGTTAAGGGTATTAATAACCCCTTGAGTGCGCGTCAAATATATATATAAAAAAAAAATACGTCCGATCCCGCTTTTTCCTTGCGCTTGCACATTCCATGATCGTGTTCCTCCTTGCACTTCACGCATATGTATTGGCGTCCACAGTTAACTGCAACGTGTCCAAACCGCTGGCAGTTTCGGCATTGTACAAGATCATTGGATTTCAATCGCTGCCAGTAAAAAAATAAAATAAAATAAAATAAATCGGGTGGCACAACGGCTCATGAAGAACCAGGGCCTAGTGACTAACAACTCGCAACCATTCCTGTGTGCGCCTTTCGACAGGAATGGAAGGGACCTACAATTTTATGCCGAATCCGAACGGCTAGACGAGAAGCACTTTTTCGTGACAAGTGATACTCTGGGAGGATTTATCAATTCATCGCAAGAGGCAGTAGCCCTGAAAAAAACTTTTTAGTTTTTAGGTGGACGAGGCTGGGAAGCGATCCCAGACCTCCAGCGTGCCAGTGCACTCTCTGGTTCATGATCAAGGTCTCCGTGTAGACCTCGCTGACGTCACAGGATTTTCCCAGCTCTACAACAAAGTTGTTGTATACCTTGCCTGGTCCCTTCTTGGCTTTAAATTGTGTGACCTTCACCACTGGCAGTCCTTCAATCCGGAGCTTGTCTTCCACTTCAATGGCTTCATGTGAGAAATGATTTCCTTTCAGGAGCAGTAGGTTTTCCTGTCCTCTCGTGGCGTGTAGGAGTTGTATTGAATCTTTCGCTCCTTAAGGAATTTCGTTAAAAGAATCATCACTACATGTGGCAGCCTTTTCAGGGTGTAGTTTGAGAATCCATCTGGTCCGGCTGACCTTTTTTGGTTTTGAATTTCCAATGATATCTGCTACCTCTTCCAGATTACAGAAATGTGTACTATCGGTTGGGTCACTTGCTGGGTTGGTGTTGGTGTCACTAAAAACGACTCTTTCCGGATTTGGCTGCAGGGTTTGCTGAATGGATGCCTCGATTTCGTTCAGAAAAGCTGGATCATAAGGTGGGTTTGGTGTGAAGCTTCCCTCGAAGTATTTGGCGAACATTTCCACTTTGTCCTGTGTTGACGACATTTCAGTATTGTTAAGAACTAGGATTTCCGGAATTGGGGCCTGTTTTCCAAAGATTTTATTAATGTTCTTGAATGCTTCTGGTCCTGGCTTGATCGCTTGTAGCCTCTTCTGGAACTGGATGTTATTATGATGCTGCACAGAGTTTCGGAACATTACGTTGACACATTGCAACTCGCTCCAAACCGTCCGGTAAATGCTGTTGGTGGTGTTCAGCTCTCTCTGAAGTCGTTTCCTCAGCCGCTGTCTGCGTGCGTACAGGTTCTTTATGTACACGGGAAGATGTTGGTACCTATCTTTTGACGTCCTAGGCCGCTTTTAGACTTCCAATACATCACAGACAGCTTGCTTCAGACCATCTATAGCAGCGTCTATTTCACTGTCCAGCAGGTTCCGGTTTGAAGGGGGAAGCGTAATATTTTCTTCAATGTCCCGTTGGAGTCGTTCAGCATCCAGTCGTCTATAATTAATGAAGTTCTCCGTTGGCTCTGTTGCTTCGCAGATGGGTTGGTGGAGCTTGATGCTGAGCTGAACAGCTTCATGATCCGAGTCGCTAAAGTTTTCAGGTGTAGTTGCAGATTTCTGAAAGTAAATAAACAAAATTAGAAGTTGAAATAAAAAAATCTAATGTAGTTTGTGTTCGGGGAAAAGTTGGTTTTGGTCGAGAAACAACCACCAATGAATGCTGGTCCTGGTAAGCGTCCAACCAGCCTGCAATCGCTTTTCCTTCGGGTGAAACTGTGGTATCCAGCCAAAGGTGATGCCTTGCATTGAAGTCTGCACCGATAAGTCCATATGTGCTCCTTTGAAGTACGCTGTTGAAGACGTGTAAGTCGCTTTGTATATTTCTCATGCTGGAATGGCATTTGAAATACACGCCAATGATGGTGAGGTTCTCATCTCTTCCTATTTGTATGGTGACAGCGGTGGCTTCACTAGTCTTCAGACCAGAAATGGTGACTTCGATGGTGTTGGGCGACAGGTTCTTCCACACGTAAATAGCTGTGCCTTTCCGGTCCTCCTTCTTGTCCTTCCGGAAGGTTTTGTAACCGATAATGTCAATGTTGTTGCATTTGCTTACGTTGGTCTCGCTAATGAGCGCAATGTCCGGGTTGTTGTTCTTCATAAACAAGTTGAATGACTTGCTTCTTTCCAGGCTGTATAACAAGTTAGCGGTATACGTCAGTGTTCGGAGTTTATTTAGTTGCATAACTGGAATATGAAGGTGGCCAGTGCCACGGACTTTTCCCCCTCGCTAAGCTGACCATAGTTGTGTGGTACAGCACTCCTGGCTTTTTCATCACGGACATGAGGTTGGATCCGAAAATACGTTGAACTTCAGAGCTGAGGTTCATCAATGACGAAGCTAATGTTGGTCTGGATATCTTTGCTGGTGCTGGACTTGCTGAAATGGTTTTGGCTGGGGTCCTTGATGGTTGTGGCTGGTTTTGCTGCTGGTTCTTGGAAGCTGCTGGTTTGGGTGGTGTGCGTCCTTTCACCGCGTTTGGGAAACTAACTGCTGGGCGGCTTACGGTACAGGCAGACTTGGCAAAAAACTCCTTTTGAGACTTTTTCTCGGCCAGGACCTTGTTCCTCTCCGTCAGTTTTGCTTTAAGAGTTGGGCAACCCTTAAATCTTGCTGGATGACCCTCCTTTTGGCAGTTCGCACACCATTTGGAGTGCCGATCTGCAACCCATCGCGTGCACATCGCAACTTCGTGTGTTCTAGTGAAAGTTTTTCCTTAATTTTTTCTTGTGCAATAACTGTCCATTGATATTTTCTTTGTGGCCTATATGTTAAAAAAAAGTCTAACCCAAACTGCCAACCTTCAATAGCTAAATTAATAAACTTTTAAAAATCAATTGCCCCAAAAATATTAAATTAAATTCAGTGTCCAAAAATGTTACAACAACAAAAAAAAAATATATATATACATATCAATATCCTCAATTAAGCAATAGTCGCGCCGCAAAAGAACAACACCATAAAACAAATTAGAAAAAAAAAAAAAAAATTTAAGCAAAAAATCTGTGTGCTAGTGCAATGTGCAATAAGAAGAGGAAAAAAAAAAAAAACACAGCGAGTGGTAAATCCTACTCTTTCCCTTTCACTAGCAGTTGCTTTAGTTTAATCATTGAATGCATTATGTGGGAAGCTTTCATATAATGATTCAATGAGAGAGCTAAATCAATATTAGATGTATTGTTTTTTATCACTTTAGGAATCCAGGGGTGGTTCGGTGCGTATTATCACTAAGGCATAACACTAGTGGTAATATGTATTGAAAAGTTCAATTGGGCCCTAATTTTGTTAAATCACATAGAATATTCGTCTGATTTGGTTTTAAGGTAAGTTTTTTGATTTTTATATCATGAGAGGTAATTTTAGGGTGGATTATTCCAACATTCGTGGGTTAAGAAAGAACTTTTGTGCTGCATACGTTCATTCTGCAATTAACAGACCAGCGATATTGGCACTGAGTGAGACTCAGGTAGGAGAAAATACCGATTATTCGGAATTCAATCTATATGGGTATCACTTAGTGCCTTTACTCTTTGCTCATCATGGCCTTGTTGTGTATGTAAGAAACGATGTTGCTTACCAGCTCCAACCACAATATGGTGCGTGTGTTAACACAAACTTTAACTTCATATGGTTGAAATTCACGGTCAACAAGCACATTATTCATACAGGCTTTATTTATAGGAGCCCAAACCCGGACAGAAATTCAACTTCTGATGAATTTGATGCTCTGTCCGACTCCATCCAAAGAATTGTTTCCCATAATCCTCACACTGAAATTGTCATTGCGGGCGATTTCAATGTACACAATTCAAGTTGGCTCCGCTTTTCTGGCCAGACAACACCCGAAGGAAGGTATGTTGAGATCTTTGCTGAGTTAAACCATCTTACTCAGCTCGTTGATGAACCAACTCGTATCCCTGACGTTGCAGGTCAATCTGCGAACATTCATTACTTGTTCCTAACCTCTGACCCCGATAAATATACTGTTAGTGTACTACCACCTCTATGCACATCAGACCATTGTATCATATCTGCAAATTTCTCGTGCCAACAAAACTCAGTTAAAGAAAAAACTCCCAAGAGAACCGTTTGGCAGTACGAGAAAGCCAACTGGGACGGTCTCAATGCTTTCTTCAGGAACTTTAACTGGTCACTATGCTTCCTCGATAGTGACGTAGATGCCAGTGCAGATATGATCACAAATTTAATTCTTTGTGGAATGAGAAATTTTATCCCGAATAGGGTTAAATCTATCAAACCTAAAGAAAACTCGTGGTTTGATTCGAGCTGTAAGGAGGTTATTAGGGTTAGAGAAGTAAGTTTCCGTAGTTACAAAGCCAACCCTACTGAGGAAAACTGGAAAAAGTTTCAACAAGCCAGAAAGACCTGTAACGGTCATATTAGAAGAACCAAATTTTTACATGACCAAAAATTAAGGCAAGAAATACTACAATGTCCCAATAGTAGTAACAATTTTCGGTCATTTGCAAAAAACATTCGAAACACTTCTTCGTCTGCGGTTCCAACGCTCGTCTTCAACGACACAACTGCTGTCAGCTCGCAAGATAAAGCCAATTTGCTCGCAGCACAGTTTGCTGTTAATTCAACGCTGCCAGAAAGTGTTATGACTCCTCCTGTACTTGAGAACGTAAATGATTTTATGGGACAATTCTTCTTTCGCACTCGTGCAGCTGCTAGAGTTCTAAAAGATCTTGACGTACACAAATTCGCTGGCCTGGATAGTATCCCTCCCATTGTTCTGAAGAGGTGTTCTTCAACGGTGGCAAAACCACTGCGTAAGCTTTTCCATCATTCCTACTCTACTGGACTCGTTCCGAGTGGATGGAAAACAGCATTTGTCCAGCCTGTTCCAAAAAAGGCGTATCTTCTTCCCCCTCTAACTATCGACCAATTGAGTTTACGTCCCTTCTTTCCAAGGTCATGGAAACGCTGATTAATTTTCAGCTCAAGAAAGATCTCGAAGAACGAAAGCTACTTAATGAACGGCAGTACGGCTTTCGTAGCAATAGGTCGACTGGTGATCTGATGGTATATCTCACCGAACAGGGGAACAAATCTTTACATCGTTTTGGAGAAAGTAAGATTATTGCACTTGATATTTCAAAAGCATTTGATAGAGTTTGGCATCAAGCTCTTTTATCGAAAATGCATGCATTTGGTATTGATGAATCTCTTCTTTGTTGGATTAGAAATTACCTTTCGAACCGTTCAATACAAGTTGTTTTGGACGGTTTCAAGTCTGAAGTTCACAAAATAAATGCTGGTGTGCCCCAGGGCTCCGTTTTGTCTCCGACTCTCTTCTTTATATTCATAAATGATCTTTTGTCTGAAACTTCTAATCCATTAAACTGTTTCGCTGACGACAGTACCCTCAGCTTCTCATATTCGTTTTCAGATTCACATCCATGTCCTTCGGATGTGGAACTTGAACGGCAGCGTATGATAAGCTCATTAAATTCTGATCTCGACAGCATTGTCCATTGGGGAATAAAAAATCGCGTAGAATTTAATGCTTCTAAAACTCAATGCTGTCTCCTGCCGTTAAAGCAAAACCCACCCCCCTTGCCGCTATCCATGAGTGGCACTTGCATTGAGAAAACTGAACAGCTTTCGGTTCTCGGTATGTGGGTCAAAGACCACCTTTTGTGGAATGAACACATATTCGACGTCGCTAAAAACGCTGCGAAATGTTTGGTATTCCTCAGGCGATGCAAGAAATTTTTTTCCTCTTCTGATCTGGCTACGATCTATAAGGCGTACATCCGTCCAAAGCTTGAGTACAATTCGCATATCTGGGCAGAAAAAAGCTTTAAAAATGATAGGTGACAAAACCATAACGGAAACATTTACATCTCTAGAGCACCGACGTAATGCTTCATGTTTTGTCTTAATTTATCGCTACTTTAACAAACAGTGTTCCAGTGAAATAGCTAGTTGCATTCCTCCCCTTAAAAAATTTAACCGCAATACTCGCGCTTCTACGAATGCCCATCAGTTTACCCTTGAGCCCAATTTCGGACGTACTGTCAAGTATAGGGATTTTTTTTTTAGCCGCACAACACGAATGTGGAATGTTATACCTTACTCTATTTTTCCCTATCATTATGATATTCAGAAATTCAAAACCAATGTGCATCGGTATCTCCTTTTTAACCCTATCCTATTTTCCTAACTCTCGCACTGTGTTTTACATGTTAAGGGTATTAATAACCCCTTGAGTGCGCGTCAAATATATATATAAAAAAAAAAATACGTCCGATCCCGCTTTTTCCTTGCGCTTGCACATTCCATGATCGTGTCCCTCCTTGCACTTCACGCATATGTATTGGCGTCCACAGTTAACTGCAACGTGTCCAAACCGCTGGCAGTTTCGGCATTGTACAAGATCATTGGATTTCAATCGCTGCCAGTAAAAAAATAAAATAAAATAAAATAAATCGGGTGGCACAACGGCTCATGAAGAACCAGGGCCTAGTGACTAACAACTCGCAACCATTCCTGTGTGCGCCTTTCGACAGGAATGGAAGGGACCTACAATTTTATGCCGAATCCGAACGGCTAGACGAGAAGCACTTTTTCGTGACAAGTGATACTCTGGGAGGATTTATCAATTCATCGCAAGAGGCAGTAGCCCTGAAAAAAACTTTTTAGTTTTTAGGTGGACGAGGCTGGGAAGCGATCCCAGACCTCCAGCGTGCCAGTGCACTCTCTGGTTCATGATCAAGGTCTCCGTGTAGACCTCGCTGACGTCACAGGATTTTCCCAGCTCTACAACAAAGTTGTTGTATACCTTGCCTGGTCCCTTCTTGGCTTTAAATTGTGTGACCTTCACCACTGGCAGTCCTTCAATCCGGAGCTTGTCTTCCACTTCAATGGCTTCATGTGAGAAATGATTTCCTTTCAGGAGCAGTAGGTTTTCCTGTCCTCTCGTGGCGTGTAGGAGTTGTATTGAATCTTTCGCTCCTTAAGGAATTTTTTCACTTCATCGAAAGAATCCCTGTTTCCTGCGCTGGTGATGGTTGTTTTTGTGTTGCGATTTTTGAATGTTACACTTAATTTATTGCCTTTGCAGAACCTGCTGATTTCAGTAATGTTACCGGAAAAGCAAAAAATTGATGGCATTCCTGGGGCCTTGGCTGGCACTACAGTGGTGTTAGAAACAGATACCGTCTGAGGCTGGGCTGGTAGCTGAGTTTGTGGCTGTGTTTTTGGTTGGGTTGGAGTTGGCTTTGCATGCGGTTGTGGGAGCTGGCTGCTTCATTGCCAAGTAAGCTGTTATAAGTTGTTGCTGTCCAGGCAGCTGGACTGGTGTCTTGGCTGGTGACTGGATTGGCGCGTGTTTATCGGCTGTGGCTGTAGAAGTTGGCTGCTTCGTTTTAAGTGCGTCATGGCTTGAAGAGTAGGTTGGTGGTTCCGTTTATTGCTTTTTCAGCAAAGTGACTGTTTTCCTCGTCTTCCGGGGCCGTTTCTGTTCAGGTTTCGGCGATTTACTGCCGTCCTCAGAACTGCTGCTCGAGTAAAAAAGGTATATTTTGAAATTTTAAGGGGCAGTTACTTGTGCTATTTTATTTTTAGCATCCCTAGAGAGTCAAAAGAAATCTTTTAAAGTCGGTGAAACCACGTTTGATACGTGAAATTCTTGATCATTTGTTGACTTCGAAAAAAAAACGTGTTTTTTACATTTAAAACAGCCACGGGGTCTGGAAGTACCATTTTAAAAAAAATCCGGGACGTAGAAATACTTGTGTGGGTATCCTCTACAAGATCCACGATACCCATTTTGAATATCTGACAAAAAAAAATTATTAGACACCCCTAAGGTATACCTGTATTTGTTCCTTTTATTTTTTTGATTAGGGTTGGTTTAAAATTCACTGATTTTTATATTCTTCTGCTAGCACGTCCGTGCGTGTCGGCTGACTGCCACTGAATGAGCGCACACTGGAATGGTTGCGAGTTGTTAGTCACTGGGGCCTGGTTCTTCACGAGCCGTTGCACAACCCAATATATTTATTATAAAATAAATAAAATAAATAAATAATTATATTGTAAATTAAAATACTATGGGCAAACAAGACTAAGAATCGAGACTAGGTTTAAAGAACATTTATCTTATATTCGCCTCAATCGACCGCAAAAATCTGCAAATGCATCTCATGGTCATGAAATATAAACATCGACAATTTGGCTCTAGTTAAACAAGTGAACGAACATAGAAGTTTGTATGCCTACGAATCTTTTTTCATACAAAAAGACCGAAAAGCACTGAATTTAGCCAACGGCAATATAGAATTTTGCCCGATGAATATAATGTGTCAAAGCAAAAGATAAACAAGACAACAACAAAAAAAATATTGTCCTTTGACCATAGCTTGTGGTCTATATGGTCCAACAGCAGCAACAGTTCTTCAATGTGAAGTGCTTCGAAATGCTTTCAAGTGAGTTACGTGTTTGTTTAATTTTTATTCGTTTTTGTTAAATTTTAAAGTGTAAACTAACTTGTACCGACTCAAGTGGAGTTAATTTAAGGTGATCTTTTTAATTTTAAAAGTTCAATTTTCGAACATCACGCCGCCGTTAAACATTTTTTGTGATAACTTTGACAGTCGGTAACGGGCAGTCAATGTTATGACACAGATGATTACAAGCGGTTTTCAGTTTCTCGTTCGGTAGCTCCGGAACACCATAGATTATGGTATCAGATGCCACGTCTTGGCGCTCGATCTCATCGCATGAGGAGGTCAGTCAATTCCCCTTCAACAGCTTGTGACCCCTCAAATAAATTGCTTTTTCACTGCTTCCAAATGCCCTTGCAACATAGTCTTTTATGCGCTCTTCTATTTTGATCTTTTAAAATATTAAGCTCAGTAGTAATTCGACTTCATAAGTGAGTTCAACAATTCGATTATCAAACGTATCGCAGACATAGAGGTGCCAGGTGCTCCTTGTGGTTTCGGTGTAGATTTTGCAGATTTTCCCGTAGCAGATGCCAAAATTAATTTTAATGTTGGTGTTCACACGTTAGGTGTTTTGCTCGTGATTTACGGTATTTCTCACGAGAGATGAAAATGAAGATCAAGAAATCAATTTTTAATAATTAATTACATTATTTACAACATTCAGTGTTTTTTCCCTATTGCCCCTTACAATTAATTATTAAAATAAAATAAATAATCCCAAATATTAAATAATAAATAATAATATTGAAGCTATATATCGTAGACTGGTTGGTTAATTTTTTTTAATCCGTCATTGCCAAAATACGTTTTTTTTTTTTTACAAAAAAAAAATCAGTTCAGCCACCATTGCAATGATAGAGAAATCGAAAAAAATGTTTGTCATTATCTTCAAATTCGAATTTTCGTTTTAGATTTCAGTAACGTACGAAAATTTCTTCTCGAATGCGGTTTTAACGATTTATATTAAACTTCATACCTGTAATAAGCAAAGTGCTTGTAAAAAACTGCGTTTCATATAATCCCCGAAAAGTTCACATTACAAAAATAGGTTTTGCCTTATTTTTGTGTTATTTCCATATGTATCAATGGTATGTACTCCTATTTTGAAAATTTTCCAAAAAATTTCGACTTTTGTATATCTTACCAAAAAAGTACATTTCTTCTAATAAATATTTTGTAAGGTAACATAAGTAATAAAACTTGCGTCCTCTTTTTGAGGGTTAAAGATCTGGTCACCCTTTACATTATACATCCTGTTGGGGCCTGTTAGAATCAACTTAGAAGCCAAAAAAGGAGAATTTCTAGAATGCAGAGTACTCTAAGACTCAGGATCACAAGTAAACTTCATAACGGAGAAGCTACACTCACTCAATTTAAAAAAAACTGTGTAAAATAAGCCTAAATCGTGGTACAAATTAAGTTAGTCCTGGTGCCGTTTTGAACTTGGTAAGTTCTTAGGTAACTTTCCTTAGATTCCTTAGGTATAAATAAAATTTTCCTTATTTTTGGTAAACATAATCGAGATTGCCTATTATTAATCTTGGTTGAATTAAGCCTAACATTTTGGTGTATCACCCTAACTTCTTAGGTAAAAAAGAATTAATTTGTTTTGCCTACATACCTATGCATTTTAACCTAGTAGACTTTACCTAGTATTTTATCTATATTTTACCTATGGGACGTGTTGGCTTGCGCAGAGCCGCTGTGTTGAAATTCTGAAATTTATACAATTTAATTTTATTTGAAAAAACTTTACTTACCCTGATGAGATTGGAACATGCGACGCTCCGGTTACCAGCGCAGTATGCTTCCACTAGGCCAAGATCCAATACAAAATATGGATGTTGACAACTTACTATATACGCTTATTTAAAATTTTAAATAAGATATACTCTTGATAACAATATGAAATAGTGAGGATATCATAATATCATTATCTTTAATGAGGAAAATAAGTAGAAAATTCTTAAAACTTCAATTAGTTTTTTGTATGTACACCTCGAACTAAGGTGAATCCTAATTAGTAAATAAAATAAATAAATTGGGTGGCGCAACGGCTCGTGAAGAACCACGGCCTAGTGACTAACAACTCGCAACCATTCCTGTGGGCGATGTTGACAGGAATGGAAGGGACCTACAATTTTATGCCGAATCCGAACCGCTAAACGAGAAGCACTTATTCATGACAAGTGATATTCTTGGAGGATTTGTCAATTCCTCGCAAGAGGCAGGAGCCCTGAAAAAACTTTTTAGTTTTTTAGGTGGACGAGGCTGGGTAGTGAACCCAGACCTCCAGCGTGACAGTCCATCGCACTAACCATTACGCTACGGGATACTACGAATCCTAATTAGACCTTAGTTAAGAACAGAGCTGTAAAGTAATTAAATATATTGGGACTTAAGTACAACTTAAGTACAATTCCTGGGTACTGAAAATTGTTAAGTACAAGTACAATTCCTCCGTACTTTTACTTGAAAATTTTAAGTACCAGTACCGCGGAATTATACTTGTACTTAAATTCCACAAAGGAATTTAAAAAATTTGTGTTCATTACTTTAGTAATTAAATACTGCACTTAAATACTTTTTCAAATACTTTAAATTCCATTAGTACCTACTTATAATTCCTTTTAAATTCCTTTTGTAAAAAAAAATATAAGAAAAACAAAAGGAATTGAAAGGAATCAAAGGGAATTAAAAGTACTTAAGGAATTAAAAATATTTGAAAAAGTATTTAATTCCAGTATTTAATTACAAAAGTAGTGAATACAATTTTTTTAAATTCCTTTGTGGAATTTAAGTAAAAGTACAATTCCTCGGTACTGGTATTTTAAATTTTCAAGTGCAAGTACCGAGGGATTGTACTTGTACTTAAAAATTTTAAGTACCAAGGAATTGTACTTGTACTTGTACTTAAGCTTAAATTATACAGGTCTGGTTAAGAATAAGTACATAATAGTTAGGAATAAGTACATAACTTAGGCCTTGATTAAAGTTTCGAATAGACATTTAAAGCCTCGGCATTTCCCTATTCCATGGTTAAATGCCCTTAAAACTAATGCAATTCAGTTTTTTAAACGTATTTATCCTATTTTGCCTTACCTAGAATGCATTCAAAGTGTCTTAGTCCTAGGGAAAAGTTATGCTTGACTAATAAATTCCATACAAAAAATGTCACCTTAATTTTTAAGACAAATTAGGCTATTTTAAGTTAAAAAGGACCTACATAAATTGCTTTAGTTCTGGGCAGATTTATGCTCTTCAAATAACTTGCTTACAAAATATTTTACCTTAGGCGTTTAAGGCACAGATTTTTTCTCTGAGTCAGTAGCAAGGCCTTTCAGCAAAACACGCAACTATTCGGATCCAGGGTATAGGCCACGCCACTCAAAATTCATATAAAAGAGTTCCATCCATCCATCGAAGCAATGGTTCTTCTAAAAATTCTGTCACAACAACCGACACAATTTATCATTACGTCACAATGGAACATTCTAAAGAACATCCAGTTGGGATCCAAATTTCGACTGTCCCGGTCTCACCTATCTTCTCATCGGCGCCAAATTATAACCATGAACTACTTTCTGTTGGGCAAACAAAATCCAATGAAGAGATCCCAACATTGCAAAATACAGCATTCGGTTGGATCGCAACAGGAAGAGTCGGCTGTCATGCCAGCGCAGCGAGAGTAGTTTTTGACGCCTCCTCAAAAACATTGTCAAACATATCACTCAACGACATTTTACACACTGGCCCAAAAATCCAAGATGACTTATTCACAATTTTGCTGAAGTTCTGTCTACCTTGTGTACCGTGTGTACTGCCGATATTCAAAAAATGTATAGACAAGTGCTTGTGCATGAGGAAGACAGAAAATACCAACTTATTTTATGGAGAAGATCCACGTTATAACCTTTCAAGTGCTGTCAGCTAAATACATTAACATAACATTATGGTACATCAGCCGCTCCGTACCTGGCTATCAAATCACTACAGCATCTATCTCAATCAGCATTAATATCACATCCAATTGGCAGCAAAATTATTCAGCAAGATTTCTATGTAGACTATGTAATGACCGGATCAAACAGTCTCCCAACTACATTAGAAATGCAAGGACAACTTATCGATGTACTTCAGAAGGCAGGGTTTGAGTTACGAAAATGGTGCGCCAATCATCCACGTTTACACCAAGATTTTCTACTAGAGGATAAGGAGATGGAACTTGATTTCAACCTAGAATCAGAACACAACATAAAACACTCGGACTAACCTGGCTGCCAAAGGTGGACGACTTTTGCATCAAGGCGCATGGTATTAAAAAAAACAAAAATAGCAAAAAGAATAGTCTCTTAGGAAGTAGCTAGACTATTGGATCCACTTGGGATATCGGCCCCAGTAGTAATTACCGCAAAAATCTATCTACAACAATTATGGCAATTGAAAATAGATTTGGATGCAGCACTACCTCAGGAGCTACATTCTAAATGGCAGAAATTTCGTGATGACATCAAATTAATAAACCAAATCCGAATACCAAGGCACATATTTGCACAAAAAACACCAGATAGTACGTATACAGCTTTACATCTTTGCAGATGCTTCAGAAAGTGCTTATGGACCTTACATTTACGTACGATCCATGGTCAACCCTGGCACGATCATAGTGCGTTTGTTATGTGGCAAATCCCGTGTAGCTCCAACTGAAAAAAACACAGTACAGAAACCAACAATACCACGGCTAGAATTAAGCGCAGCCAAATTAGCAGCCGTCCTTGCCTCAAATATTTCTGGACCGATTCCGAAATTGTTTTGGCTTGGATTAATTCAACTTCAAAAGCACTCCCAGTCTTCATCGCCAATAGGGAAGCGTCCATCCAAGCTAGTACCATAAAACAACAATGGCGGCATGTGAAGTCCAAAGAAAATCCAGCTGATTTATTAACACGCGGCATATCTCCCGACCTGCATCGTGCCTGATCGGGAAACTATTGATTGCCCAGAACTTGGTCTGGGCCAGTAGCGCAACAATCAGTCACGATGAAGTGCTTGTTTTACCTCCTCGTGGTGGTCCCCACCTATTTGTGTATCCCAATACTATTTGTGTATCCCAATATACATAAATAGGCCAAAATTACAAGTGCGAAAAGGCCTAGCTTTCTAGGATAGGTTACGGAGGTATGCATTCTCCGTAACTGAAATCAACCCGCTACCGAAACCAACACTACGCCTCGGAATATTAATGATAACTCGTGGACGACTTTTGGCTATTGTACCCGGACAAAGATTGGTTTCTGGAATGCCAGATTCCTGCAACTAGAGAAGGAATTCATGCGGTATAGGATGGACATCTTAGGGATAAGTGCAGTTAGATGGCTGGGCTCGGGGAAGTTTAAGTCACCAACGCGTAACACTGTTCTAGTCTATTCCGGAAAAACACCTGGAAGCGCTCAGGAATCTGGCGTTGGATTGCTGCTTTCCAAAACAGCTATCAAAAGCTTAATTTCCCGGGAGCCTTTAGGTGACATGATCCTAAAAGCCAGTTTCCGGACTAGAGTACGTCGCACAGTGGTGCGCTTTGTATAGGAAAGCGGAAAAAAATTTATAAAATCTGAACTATAAAACGGAGAGCAATGAAATTTTGCACACATGTTTGGATTGCGGTAACACACATTTTTACAAAATTTGGGCAGGTCCGTAGCCAAGGGGGTCAAAGGGGGTATGACCCCCTGAAACAATTTATTTCATGGTTTAACTTCTTAAAAAAGCGTAGACCTATCTTATATTATAGATTGTCATCAAGTTTGATGACATTAAATTATTTTACACAAAATCTATTAACAAAGGTTCATATGTAGATACTGTTCGGCAAACTAAATTATTGTTTGAACTATGAAATGGAGAGCAATGAAATTTTTGCACATATGTTATGATTGGACTACCAGACATTTCGATAAAATTTGATTTAAAAAAATTCAAATGAAAAAAATGTATTCACATTTTTCAGAATTGGAGGAGTAGTAGTAGTAGTAAAGTGTGATTTTATTGGCATTTAAAATTAATAAACATAAGTAATTACACAATGCTTAGTACAAAACAAATATTCACAATAGGACATTGGCATTATGCCGTCAGCCGAAAAAAGAGTTCTTTTATAAAGCAGTAAGGTTCTTTGTTAATTTATAATTTATAGTAAAATACAAAAATGAGAAAGCGAATAAATAAATAAATATAAGTACTAAAAGTTAAAATGATTCGTTAATAATTTGTTGCCGATATTTTAGTGCAGATTTCAGGTAGTTGTAGAGGATATTCCAATTTTCACCATTTAATGCGTGAATAATTTCATTTGTTGAAAGTGTAGTTTTTCCCCAAAATGACCTTCGGATCGAATTTAGAATGGGACAGATGCCAATTACGTGGCCTATATCTTCTCTGCATCGCAGGTTGTATAACGTGCATTCAGGACTTCTATCATCTCTATATGGCAAGTAGTTCAGGTTAATAAGCTCACCCCTGGCTTTAAAAACTGTTGATATAAAATCAAGAGTGTTTCGGTCATCGAAATAATTTTTTTCGGCAAGATCATGATTCAGCAGTTTATAAAAAGTTCTTGATTGGCTATGTTGGCTTTGTTCTTTGAAGTTACTTCTTGTTGATTCTTCAATTTTCACTAAAAGCACCTGAAGGGTTCCACTGAAAGTTCTTTCATTGTGTTGGGGAAATTGAATACCATGGCGGTCACCCAATCTCGTCCATTCAGTGAAGAATTGAAGATTTCTGTCTTTGAGAAATAAGACTATTTTATTTGTAAGCCGATGGGTTGGTTGATTCAGAATTTTTAAAATATATGAAAAATGCAGCTGAAGTGTGTGTATATATAGAGGCGGTAGACCAGTTTCTATGTTTTTCTACATCATCAAACTCGAAAACACCCCAAATTTGTGCTGCGTAGAACATAATTGATCGCATGACTGCTTCGAAGATTTTATATTTTGCACTAGGTGCAATATTTTGTTTGATCAGAACGTTTTTCCAAGTGCAGTTTATTGCTCGCTTTGACTCCTGTAGTTTTACTTGAAGGTGTTTCTTAAATGACAATGTTGAAGTGATCAGAACTCCAAGGTACTTGTATTCTTTCACTGTTTCAAGTTTTTCATTTTGCCATGTCCAGCATTCATCCCTCGCGTGCCGACCTGTTAAATTTAAAAAAAAAAACATGCTAAAATTTCTGATTCTACTTTGATTCCTCTCGTGAAAAGAGCTCTGTTGAGCATTCTCGCAGTCTTCCAAAACGACCGCCCATCTTTTATGGTCCCTAGTATTGTCGAGAAGTTTTGAGTATATAATCTTTGCTTCTCTATGCATATGGATTTGTACTTTTTATTTGCATCTTGGTACATAGCTTTTGCGTGGTTTGAGTTACTTCTTCTCACAAGGCGTAGAAAGGCAAAAGATTTTTTCCTCGCTGTATCGCACTCCCAATCATACCATGGCTGCTTACCCTTTGATTTTGTGCTTGTCTGGAGAGGTCTCGCTGCTTCCGTTATAGCTGCAATGAGGACATCCGGTCCTCTAATGGATTGGAGTTCATTTATATTTATAAGGTTCGTAGTAAGATTTAGGTTTGCAGTGTACTTCTCTACATCGTTCTGTTTCCATCGTAGTTTTGCCAACAAACACTGCTGTGTAGGAGTTTCGTGCTGCACCTTCAAATTGACCTGCACAGATATTGGGAAATGATCCGAATGTGCTTGTTCATCTACACTGAAGTCAGATATGTGCTCGAGCCACTTTCCTTTTACAAAACAATAATCGATCGTGGAACACGCAGTACCCCTAGTAAATGTGAAATGACCTTTTTTGTCACTTTTTGTGCGCCCATTTAGTAATGTAAAACCAAACGATTCACACATTTCAATCAGCTTCTTTCCATTTCCATCGATTTTTTCATCTCTTGCATTTCTTTCTTCTTCAAATTGTTCTCTTAGAAGTTCTGGTTCCTCATTTAAAATTTGGGTTGCTCCTACTCTTCCATTAAAATCTCCAATAATCATTATATCTTCTTTTCCAAATTCCAAAAGAAAATTGTATAAACAAGAAAATTCCTGTGTCCATTTGTTGCAGTTAATATAAACTGGAATAATGTATAGTCTGCTCCGATCCATTTTTAGTTCAATCAAATCTCTATCGAATACTTTTACAAAACAGCAATCAGTTTTTAAATTTTTTTTTGATACCGTAAAGACAGCCTCCACTAGCTCTCCCATGGGAGGACTCTCTTGTTGCAGGAATCCATAAGAGTTTATGGTTTATGAAGGTATTTTCGAAAATATCCATAGTTTTATCAATAAAAGTTTCACAAAGAGCAAAAATATCAAAATTATTAACATATTTGAAAAAATCATTAAAAAGTAATTTATTTGCTAAGCCTGCTACATTATATGAAATAATACTTAAAGTAAGAACATTAACATTAAAATTTTGATTTAGGTGGCTGACGGCATTTTGATTAAAGGCGCTGTATGCGTTCATTTCCCATCACAGTTTGAGAACCACTGGGGCCAGTTTCTTGGCAAGTTCTGTATATGGATGACATTTCACTTCTGTCACTTGAACTTCGCAGTTGCTCCATGTATGACATTCCGCCCTCATCATGGCTCGATAGGTTGTTGTTTGCATCGAAATAATATGTTTTTTCATGAATTTTAAGTGTTTCTCCTCGTAAATGAATCTTTAGTCTCGGATTTTTTGTTGTTAACTCGTTTCTAAGTTGCAGTACTCGTCTTCGTCTCTCACGCGCCGCAGCTGGATAATCCCTATGCATGGAAATGCCCGTGTTTCTTAAAGTTGGTGCAAATTCTAGGATTCTTCCCACGTCTTCTCTATCTCGTAGCTCCACAATTACATTCTCAATTTTTGGATTTCGCGATTTTAGTGATCTTACTGATGCTATAACTGCATCGTTTTGCGTTTTCAGCAAGTCGAGGCACAATGTTTTTGCTTTGTCCGTTGCTACCGCTCCGTTCACAGCGGCAGCGGGGATGTGCAAGACGATGTTTTTTTCGTTGGCTTTCTTTGATAGCCATTCAACTTGTTGCTCTAGTGAGACGCATCGAGATTTCATTTTTTGTATTTGGTGTTGTAGTGATACATTTTTTTGCTGTAGTATGTGTAATTCCGCTACAATTCCTTCCAAGTCAGTTTTTGTCGGCATATCTTTTAGTTTTTCATCCAACAAAGTTGACATTGAGCCCTTTATTAAATTTTTCAGAGCTTCAACCGACATGTTGCCGACAGATAATTTACTTTCAGCACCTGAAACTATCTTTTTTGGAGGAAAATCGGGGGAAATCTCTATTAAGCTCCGTTTAGGGACCGTTGACGGTGTATTTGTGTTTGTACTGCAATCGTAGTCGTTGTTTGGTGGTGTCCGGTGCATATTTTTTGTTTTAATTTTGCTTTTTCTTACAGAATAAAGAATATTCCTGAAGTTTTTTTTGACTTACCCTTAGGTTTTGTCTAAATTTGACTTGAGATGCACTTTGAGGTTTTATTTTGTGGTTAAAATGCGATTTTATTCGAATATTTCTGGAGCTCAGCCAAGAACACAACTGGTCTACTCACACACACACGCAGAATTGGAGGATTTGTTGTGAAAATATATATATATATATATATATATATATATATATATATATATATATTTATTTTTAATCTAAATAAATAAATACATACATTCATAACAATACTAGCATATATCAAATGTAGGACATAAATAAATATAATAAATAAATAAGAACAAATACATAATAAATAACTTAATTATTTCAAGAGCTTATTCACTTAAAGGAAGATGTTTTTTCTTTGGCTCAGGTCTTAAGTGAGTTATAAATGGATCGGATGATATCATGATTATGATTCAGGTCATTGGTCATAAAAAGCAATAAATCTAAGAACAACAACTTAAATATTGTTTTTTTTTTTTAATTTGCAGAAAAAAACGAAACAGCTTTTAGAAAAAAAATCGAGTACAGGTAAAAAGTGTCCTTTTTTGTTATTACCTGTTCCTACCTGTTTGCCTGATAAAAACAGTAAGATTAAAATATTTAGGTAAACGCACTTTTGTAGGTATTAACATATTTTTTTTTTTAATAACAACATAAAACAATATATTATTACGACATATTTCTAAGAAAAATAATTTGGAAATTGGAAAAATATTGAGGCAAGAAAAAGAGATTGAGCTTAAAATTGAATATCTCACAGCTCCGTCTAGGAATTAATTTTATTTTATATTAAGAAAGGTTTGTATTTCTACTAAAAATAAAATCCTGGTTGGCCTTGGTCCAATTATTATTATGCAAGAAATTATAACTTTTGTAACGTTACCAAAGTCAAAACCATGTTTTTTTTAAATCTGATTCAGTGAAACAAATTTGTACATTACTTTCAAGATCGGATCAGGACGGATACAATTCTTTCAAAAATAGTTAGCCGAATACTGTAGCTTCCTAAAAATTGTAACCACAAGGCGTAGTTTAATGGAGCTAAAACTGTAGCTCAAGGGAAAGAACATTAAAATATTAATTCTAGTGCCCTAACCCAAAATAAATATTTTTTTTTTTTTTTTTATTTATTTTATTTTTATTCTGGAAGCTTAATTATCATATTATTTACTAAAGAAATTCATTTTATCGAAACAGTTCAAAAACCCGACTTTTCATGCCAAACATTTATTGCAAGAAAATGCATGAATTTCAAAACTAAAAGAAAGGATAACTTTAGAGCGCTCTATCTCGCATATTCTTTGACAAAAATTTGCAAAACTTTGGGAAAACATAGAACAGTTATATGTCTATACAAATATAAACGAAAAAACTCCATATTACAAATTTCATTTTTGGTATTTTTTTTTCGCAAACGCACCACTGTGCGTCGTGTTACCATCATACAGTGTTACGCCCCAAGTTTGCTCCCTTCTGACGAGGAGAAGGAGGCCTTTTATAACCGGCTGAGTGCTGCTTATGATAGCATTCCACGAGGTGATATAATTATGGTGATGGGAGACTTAAATGCAGAGGTTGGCAATGACAACACTGGGCTTAGGCATGTCATGGGAAAACATGGTGTTGGTTACCGAAATGACAATGGCGAACGATTTGTCGATTTCTACAACGCCAACGGCCTTGTTATTGGAGGGGCCATGTGCCACAAAGTCAGTTGGGTGTCGACTGAGTAACAAGCCTTCCAACCAAATTGACCACTTCGCGATCAGCCGGCGTTTTAGAAGCAGTCTCCAGGACGTCCGTAACAGAAGAGGTGCTGACATGAGAATGGCCTGGGACCACCATCTGATGGTTGCTACCATAAGATTGCGTACAGCTGCAGTTCGGAGATCCCAAGGAAACACTCGAATGCCCAAGTTTAATACAGATAGACTAAAGGATCCCGCAGTGCGCCAACAACTAGGGGACCAACTTTCACAAGGATTGAACGCAATCAGCAGCACGGAAAACACATCCATCGTGTGCTGTGAAAAATGTTTTCATATCCGGTCCTGAAAGTATAGTCGGCCGGGCGCAAGGAAGAAATAGTGCTTGGCTTTCCGACGAAACTTGGGCAAGGATCGAAGAAAGGAAACACCTTAAAGCTCGCATCGCAGCTACCCCAGCAGCAGGGAGAAACGAGCTTGAGTCTACGTACCGCATAAAGATGAGGGAAGTTCCACGTAGTGTGCGACGTGATAAGCTTAACAGAAGCAGAAGAAGCCGCTAGTAGGTGTGACAGTAGGACCGTCTACAGAATTACCAAAGAGATCACTGGTGTCCAGAGCTCTAAACAACACCTGATTAAATACAGAAACGGATCCCTGCTAATTTCGGATGAGGATCAGCTCAAAAGGTGGAGGGAACACTTTTCTGCGGTTTTTAACCGCGTTTTCGCCAGTGAAGTGAATCCTTTTCCCACTGAGCCACCCGAAGTAACAATTTCCCGAATACGCACCGTACCCCCCAGTAAAGAAGAATTTATCACCGCCATCGAAGCACTGAAGAACAACAAACCGGTTGGACTTGACGGTATTCCTGCAGAGCTCTTAGGTGCAGCCCCAAAAACATCGAGCGAGCTACTGCACCCACTTATTAAGAGAGCTTGGGAAACAGAGAGCTTTCCTGAAGAGAGGAAAAAATGAACGATTGTCAAGCTCCCAAAGAAAGGAGATCTCACACAGCGCGAAAACTGAAGAGGAATATGCGTTCTGCCTGCAGTAGCCAAGATAATAGCAAGTATAGTATTGGACCGAATTAAAGACCACCTCGAAGACACACTCGACGCCGAACGAGGAAGATTCCGCACTGGATCTTCCTGTGTGGACCACATCAACACCTTGTGGATCATCATCGAACAGTGCGTTCAATATCGATCACCACTTCACCTGCTGTTCATTGATTTTGAAAAGGCGTTCGTCAGTGTCAATAGAGAATTTATTTGGCTTGCTTTGCGCAGGAGAGGCATCCCAGATAAATTGATTGCTATTATCAAGGCTACATATGATGGATCCAAATGTCACGTTTTGCACAAAGGTAGGTTGTCAGAGGAGTTTGAAATCCAAAGTGGGGTTAGGCAAGGCTGTATACTGTCACCAATACTGTTCCTGTTGGTGATAAGTGACGTACTGCACGCAGCTTTGTCAAAAGGTAATGGAGGAATTCAGTGGACTCTGCAATCTTACCTCAAAAATCTGGACTACGAGGACGACGAGGACGACGTATGCTTACACTCTCATAAGATCATGGATCTCCATCAAATGACAACAAGGGTGGAGAGAGAAGTAGAAATCGTAGGGCTTAAGATCAACTCGGCAAAAACTAAAAGGATCAGCCTTGGAACTTCCTCATCAATCCAAGTAAATATTTCTGGACAACCGGTAGAGATGGTAGAGGATTTCCAATATCTTGGGAGTATTGTCTCTACGGGTGGCGGAACTGAACTGGACGTAAATAGCCGAATCAGAAAAGCAAAGGCTGCGTTCGGAATGCTGTCCAAAATATGGATAAACAACTCTTTTAGCTTAAAGACCAAGCTAAGACTGTGCCGCTCCAATGTGGAATCTGTTCTGCTTTACGGGTGCAGCACTTGGAAAGTCACTGGCACTGTCACTAGAAAGCTGCAAACGTTCGTTAACGGATGTCTACGAAACATCTTGACGATTTTCTGGCCCAACCGTATCTCCAATGCCGAACTTCATGCGAGAACGGGTCAGGATCCCATAGATTCCATTATACGAAGATTAAAGTGGCAGTGGATTGGCCATACGCTTCGAAAAGGCGATCGGTGCATTGCATCTCAAGCAATGCAGTGGAACCCGCTCACACAGGAGGGAAGACAAGTGGGCCGGCCAAGAAGTACATGACGAAGAACGGTCGAACAGGAATCGGCACGACTGGGGAAAAGTTGGAGAGAGCTGAAATATATTTCCAGAAATCGTACACGATGGCGCGTAAGAGTAGTGGACGCCCCATGTCCCGTAAGGGAAACAACACGGACGTAATAGGTCCGAGGACATAAGTAAGTAGTAATATCTCCCGAAAAATTGTAGGAATCGAGTTTATGGTTCTATGGGCCTGTTTTTCTTCATGGTCATGAATCAGCCTGGCCACAGCCCTATGCCAAGCCAGTTATTGTAGCTATTATGAATGACTACAGTGATTCAATACACTTCATGTACAAAATTCAACATGGAAATTCGTTTAAGCGGTTGCAGCGAATTACTGCGTTTATATTAAGATACATCAAATATATTTAAATTGATGTCAAAAAGAGGAAGAAACAGAAACTTCAATCAAGTCAATCAAACCAGAACGAGAAGAAGAGCCTAGAGGTTCTTACCACGGAAGAACTTAACGAGAAAATCCAAGAGGTGGTCCTATCCACTCAAGTGTTAACTGACGCACTCAATGCCATAGTACAAGTCATACAAAAGGACGAATTTAGCTCTGATATGTTATAACTAAACAAATATCATGAATGCAGCAAAACAAGTACCATACTCTGCCTTCTCTATTCCTAGATGGAAACAAAATCATACGCGTTGGAGGAAGACTGGAATCATCAACATTAGCAAATGAATCAAAGCGTCCTAATCTTTTACCCGTTCATGAAGATGATAATGATGGACAATAATGAAGACAATAAACATTTTGGCTCACAAACACTTTTGGCCATAACCAGACAACGTTTCTGGCCAATAAAGGTTAAAACGATTGCACGTTCTGTAGTAAAAGGCTGCATACGATGCACCAGAGCCAAACCTCAATTGATCTCACCAAAAATCTACCAGCAACTCTAGTAGAGCCCGCCCGTCGTGAATTCAGGTGTGGGCTTTTGCGGTCTAATTTGGATTTTACTATCGAGGCAAAGGAAGTCGACCACAGAAAGGGTACAAAGCGGTATTTTGCTGCTTTGCTACAAAGGCAGACCACTTAGAGGTTGTGAGTGCTCTAACAACAGAGGCATTCTGAAGTCCTTAAAAACGTTTTACAGGAAGACTAGGTCACGTCAGAAGGCTGTACTGCGATAATGCGACAAACTTCGTCGAAGCAAAAAGCAAACTCCAGGAGCTGAATCAGTCAGATGGAAGTAAATCTATAGTATCATCATGCAGTACAAAAGGCATTGATTTCCATTTCATACCGCCTTGATCCACACACTTCGGTGGTCTATGGGAAGCTGCCGTGAAGTCGGCAAAATACCTTCTACATCGAAGCACAGCAACTGCATCATTGACATATGAAAAATTCGAGACGTTGATAAAAGAAATTGAGGCAATTATAAATTCTTGACATCACGCCCTTGTCTTCTGATCCGAATGACCGAACAGCACTTACACCAGGTCACTTCCTAGTTGATTAACCATTGACCGCATCGATTGATTCTAATATCGAAACAACAAGAATGACCCTGCCTACACGATAGAAGTTGGTCACATATATGTAAAAAGAACGAATTCAGGAAAAGATGGTCGAGAGAATATTTGAATGAATTGCAACAGAGAAGTAAATGGAAACAAAATAAACAAAATCTTCAACCTGAGGCTATAGTTTTAATAAAAGAAGACAACATCCCACCACTAAGTTTGTCACTGAGTAGATTCATTAAAATTCACCTAGGAGAAGACGGTGTAGCTCGCGTAGCAGACGTGAAAACAGCAACCAACATTTTACGACGAGCAATTCACAAACTTGCTCCTCTTCCGATCGATGATGAAGAACCGAAACAAGAATGTCCATGTATCCGAAAACCAGAGCATTTGTCACGTCAAATCAATGGCTCATCTAAACGAAAGGCGGAAGATTCAACATCAGAAATAACGAAAGCTAGCACAAGCAACAGCGAACATGAACTACAACAAGGAATATATCAAAGGTTTTACAGTTCGGCAATATTAGCAATGATGCTACTATGCTTAGATTTACCAATAATAAGTAGTCACCCTGTGGAATTCAATCAATTTTCTGCTCAACTCGGAATACACTTTGAATCTATCGGAACAGTTAATCTCGCATCAAATGACTGGAGCCTAGTGGTGTATTATTATCAAGATCCATATTGGGCTGAAAACGCAGAATTTACCAAGAGAATACAATCTTTGCGGCAACTTTGCAAATTGATATCACACAACAGTTCTTGTCTATCAACAAATAAATCAATTTGTCCAGCTACAAGATGAGTTAAAAGGAGGCAACAAGCTTTTCATTAACAACAATCCCAAACGGAGAGAAAAACGGGGTGCCGTTGGAACCCTAGCCAACTCTTTGTTTGGAATCCTTGATGCAGACTATGCCCAGGAGTTATCAAAAACCATAAACAATATCAGCGGAAATAAAGAATATATTATACAATTTTTGAAAAACCATACCTCCATCATAGACTCAACAGTTAACATAATTAAACGGGACCAGAGCTCAATTCGTGAAAGATTTAGAACTTTAAACGAGCAGGTAAATAAAATAATTGATCACAAAAATCAATAAAACTTGCTTAATTTTTCTCCTGGCCATGTTGATCGAGCTGACATTGATCATCATCATCACCAACATACAACGAATAAAAGAATCTTTAAGCGATGTGCTAATCGACACCAATCATGGAAAGATAAATCCACTTCTCCTATCCCCACAACAACTAAGCAAAGAAATGCTGATTATAAGGGGACACATCCCCTCTTATCTGCGGTTACCAGTAGAATCATCGGAACCTTTGCAGTTATACAAGCTTATGACCCTTAAAAGCTAGGTGATTAACAGCCACGTCATATTTCAAATAAAATTTTCTCTTGTCATCATAGAAACGTTTGACATTTTCAGAATAATACCTATACCAATATTTACTAACGGATACTTCGAAGCAATTGAACCACAAACACCATATTTGATAGTAAGTCAACATCGTGACCAATACTATCCATTATTGGATCAAGAACTGGCAACATATTTAACAACCGGACCGTCAACATACCTTTGCGAACAAACAAAACCTATGTACCGTAATGGAGCAAGTGTATGCGAAATTTCCTTGCTTAACAACATGCCACTTCCACCAAAATGCAAGGTAACGTAATCCTTCAAAAATCAAATATGGACCCGACTAACACATCCAAATGAAGTGATTTATGCGCTCAAAAACAAGGCTATCATCAATGCTATATGCGGTAACGATATATTCTCAATCTATTTGGAGGGATCCGGACTTTTTAAAATTCAGCTAAATTGTGTCATCAAGCAAGACGAATTAACGTTTCAAGGGCATACAATTTACCCAAGCAAAACAAAAGTCTCATACACCAAACCGAGCAACTTGACAAATACAGCAGTGGAAAATGACCTTGTACCAGCAAAATCATTATTTAATTTTGAAACAGAAAAAATGGATGAACTAAGCCAGCGAATCAAAACTGAAATACTCGTCGAAGCGCCCAAAAACTAAGCAATCACGAAATTCATCTGTATTCTGTAGGACACATAGCACTTGTCTTACTAGGGTCAGTAACTAATCTTCGTATACAACATCGTCGAACGACCCATCTTCGCAAGCAACATCTTTACAAAACATCCCCGCAACAACAGATCCTCGCAACGACACATCTTCGCAAAGCAACATCCCCGCAAGGCCACATCCTCGCAACGACTAATCCTCGCAAACAAATTCTTCAATGTCACTAATCTACGCAAGTCACTGACCGTGGTATTTCTTCGCTCGGCGGCGGCGTGGCGCTTGAGTTGGCAACAATCAGGACAAATGATGTTGTATAGCAATGGGTTATAGGCCAGTCGAAATGTAATTTTTGATTACAAAAATTAAATAGTGGATTTTTTTTCTTTTAATTGTTAGAGGGGTTCATAAAGAGTGTTCAGTACGGTTTTCGACCGCCTAGCTCTTTTGCGTTAGCCGCCATTTTGAATTTTCGGAAAATCGGATTTTGTTAAATAACTCGTTTATTTTCAACTTTTCACTAAAAGTGCCCTTAACAAAAGTGGTTTAAAATTAAATTATCTACAACTTTGCTGAAACTTTTTTGTCTATGATTGATAGTTTTCGATATAATCCGGAAATTGTGATTCCGATCAGTTATTGATAGGTTATCCGCAATAAAGGATATTTTTGTATAAAAACAAAAGGATAAAGTATTTTTTTTTCAATTATTAAGGGGCCCGTAAGGAGTCTAAATAAAAAAATTCGACCTCCTATCTCTTCAACTTTGGCCGCCATCTTGAATTTAAAGCAAGTTGGTTTTTGTTAAACAAATCATTTACGAACTAGCTTTTTCTGACTTATGCGTAATTACTCTTGAATCTTGATTAAAATTGATAATTTTCGACGAAATTGCCAACTTCTTTGTTCTTGGACCGATTTCGATAAAATTGAAATATGTTGTAGCTGACACACAATTATGGGAGAAAAAAATATTTTTAAGTTAGGGTGGTTAAAAAAAAAATTTCAACTTCGTTGTTCTTGGACCGATTTCGATAAAATTGAAATATGTTATAGCTGACACAATTATGGTAGAAAAAAAAATAATTTTAAGTTAGGGTGGTTGAAAAAACATTCAACTTCGTTGTTCTTGGACCGATTTATTTCATTTTAGATTACGTATATATCTAAAGAATATGAACGGAATAGAAAACCTTAATCTATTATGATATTTATTTTAGATATATATTATATTATTATATATGACATTTTAAATCAAAATAAAATTTACGACTGTATCGCACGAATTTGCTCTTAAAAACTAAAATGTAGGTAGACATTGACGTACTGATGATGTCGGTATGTAATTGGTTCAAATTTAATGATATCGTTAGCGAGAAAATGCTTTTAAAAAAATATCTTTTTAGATTTAATACAAAATTTTGTGTACAGGTTTAAGGTTTCTAAATACATGGTAAATTTAAAAAAAATGTTAAAAGCAAGAAAATAATAAACTAATTTTTTTGATTGCTTAAATTCTTTAGCTTTAGTATTTGAGCCAAACAAAAAGATGTCAATTTCTTGAACTAATATGAATTTATGAAAAAAAAATTAAATTGTTGAATCCGATTTCTACATACATAGGTACGTAACATTTTGAAAACATTTTTAGGAAAAAAAAAATGGTTGAGGTAGGTACGTTAAGTTAAAGTATGTAACTGGTATCATATCACCCATGATTAAATGATTTGCTAAAAGTTTAAATAAACAGCTGTGTTCAAAATAATAGGAGTGCTTTAGTAAAATTTGTCCAATTTATTCTTTTACCATGACCAAAAAGACCAAAAAATACTGAATATAGGCCCCAGTACACCGTTAAAACTGTTAAGCATGGAGGTGCCAAGGGGATGTTATGGGGCAGTTTCACTTATAGTGGTTTATTGGCCCTGTACATAAAATAATTGGCACAATGGATCAGCGGGTTTATGTGGATTTCTTGTCCAATGTTATGCTGCCTCATGCGGAATGGAATATGCCGTTAAAATGGGTATTCCAGCAAGACAATGACCCGAAACATACGAGTAAGTCTGCTAAGGAATGGTTTGGGGTCAATGGGGTTGAGGCTATGCAATGGCCATTTCAGTCGCCTGACCTTAATCCCATAGAAAATTTATGGGTAGATGTCAAAAGGAGTGTTCCCCACCGGAGACCTTCGAGTTCGCGGCAAATATGGGATGCAGTTCAGGAAGTATGGTATCAAATACCAATTCAGCGCTCTCGGACCTAATTCAACTCAAAGCCACCCAGATGTGCAGCAATAATAAAAAACAAACGTTTCTTAACAAAGTGCTGAAAAAAAACTTAAGTTTTAATTATTTTCTTCGTTTTTCTATACACATACTCCTGTTATTTTGAACAGTTCCTTTTTACCTAATTTAAAAAAAATTATTTTATTACTATATTATTTGTTTTAAGCAATGAAGTCAATAAGCATAATTAACACATGACTGCATTGCCTATCTTGTACAAAATAAAAATAAAATAAAAATAATTTATTTAACTATTGAATTGCGATTTTATCTTTAAAAAGAGTCACTCCTATTTTTTTTTGAACACAACTGTATTTCCTCTAAGGGTAAATTAATTTGCGTTTGGGTCAAATCTATTGGCGTGTGGGTTAAACCTATTTGTGTTTAGGTTAAAGCTATTTGCTAATAGCTAAATTAAATGTGTAAATGCTATATAAAAGCGAGAACTCATTTAAACAAAAAATGGCTACGATTGTTTGAAGGACCTTCTTTTTCAAAATGAAATTCAAATGTTTCCAACTTTGTTTTGCTATCAAGAAATCGTTAGTTATTTAGTATTACAAAATATGGTTTTAAATTATACATGGAAAAATGCAGCACACATACATTTAAAGAAGATATTTCTCGGAATGTAAAGGAGAAATCGGGCAGATTGAGACTTAATAATGAAGGAATCCTTTCTAATTATGTTGAGAAACATTACTACACGGTGTAACATAGCCTCAAAAACAGTTAAGTATGGGTTAAGGTTAACATTTAACTCAGGTTTTATCGAAGATTAAAAAATATAATAAAAAAAATGAAAGATTAAAATTAAATTTAGCAAAGAAAAGACGTGTTTTTCTCATTTTCAAAGGAGAATTTCTCAAAAATCTAAGCAGATAAACATATATATTGATATAAGTTCAAATCCAAAAATAACCTTAAAAACAAATTTTACTTCTTTGTTTTCAAGGCCCTGTAAGCCTGTGAAACCAGTAGAAAATTTAAACTTTTCGTATTTTCGGATAAAACATTTAAATTCAAAGAGCATCTAGATTTCTTGAGAAGCTGCATGAATGTTGATATACAGGGTGTCCCATTAACAATGGTCCAAACTGAAATTGGTGATAGGCCAGGTGATGAACTATCTTAATTTGGTAACTTTTCCATACCGAATCATAGCGGTTCTCGAGTAACGGCTATTTTTTGAAATTTGAAAAAACTCTAACTTTGAACCAGTTTTTTGCTCACCCTGTCCGTAATTGATTTTTGTTTTTTACAAATTTTGCATTAAGAAATTCACTTATAATTTCACTAACTTTACTGAGTAAAATATTTTTGATTGGCATCACCATTTGCCTACAAATCATTAGATAATATTGAACTTTGCCAAAATTAAGTTTTGACCTCAATCTTCTGATGAGCCCCCTGAATAAAATTCGTATGGCTCAATACAGGTTTTATATTTCAAAAATTGCCTATTTTTCTGTAGTTTCAAAAAAAGTATTAAACTTGCCTAAGCTATGTTTAAATAGACAGTTATAACCGTTTGAACCCAATCAAACAGGTTCAAAATCAAACAAAAATAAAACATTTTTGTTCAAATATTTCGATAAAATTAGAATTTCACTTCAAATATAACTTCGAAAGAGCTGAATTTTGGTGGAGATCTTCGTTTTGATGTCTTACGCATTTCTTATAAAATACCTTAAATTTTGACAAGGACTTTTAATTTTCTGTGGTGAAAGCGTATAAATCCAGTATTTTTGAAAATTTTTCGAAAACGATCAGGTTTTTTAAGAAGTGTCTTTGGAAAACTTGTAGCTTATAGCCTTCTAAAAAAAACCATTAGGATACATTTTTCCGTTAGACCAATAAATTTTAAGACAAATGTGCGCAAATGCAACAGTGTGGAAAATACCACATCGAAGTATAAAAACACATTTTGTCCCCGTTTTCTCAAAATCTCTTGCTCCAACGAAAAAAAGGAGTTTGTCTTTTTTCTGTAGAATTTTATAAGCTACAAGTTTTCCAAAGACACTTCTTAAAAAACCTGACGGTTTTCGAAAAATTTTCAAAAATACTGGATTTATACGCTTTCACCACAGAAAATTAAAAGTCCTTGTCAAAATTTAAGGTATTTTATAAGAAATGCGTAAGACATCAAAACGAAGATCTCCACCAAAATTCAGCTCTTTCGAAGTTATATTTGAAGTGAAATTCTAATTTTATCGAAATATTTGAACAAAAATGTTTTATTTTTGTTTGATTTTGAACCTGTTTGATTGGGTTCAAACGGTTATAACTGTCTATTTAAACATAGCTTAGGCAAGTTTAATACTTTTTTTGAAACTACAGAAAAATAGGCAATTTTTGAAATATAAAACCTGTATTGAGCCATACGAATTTTATTCAGGGGGCTCATCAGAAGATTGAGGTCAAAACTTAATTTTGGCAAAGTTCAATATTATCTAATGATTTGTAGGCAAATGGTGATGCCAATCAAAAATATTTTACTCAGTAAAGTTAGTGAAATTATAAGTGAATTTCTTAATGCAAAATTTGTAAAAAACAAAAATCAATTACGGACAGGGTGAGCAAAAAACTGGTTCAAAGTTAGAGTTTTTTCAAATTTCAAAAAATAGCCGTTTCTCGAGAACCGCTATGATTCGGTATGGAAAAGTTACCAAATTAAGATAGTTCATCACCTGTCCTATCACCTATTTCAGTTTGGACCATTGTTAATGGGACACCCTGTATATCAATCTTTAATTAAAAACAGGGCGACTAAGGGGCAGGGGAAAAAATCTGAAAAAATTAGGGGATTTTATTTTGTTACTATTTAGAAACTATTGATAGGTGGAGAAGGGGTTTTTTTTTTAGGTGCCTAAGGTCCAGTCTAATATACATATATATTATTGATTGTCATCAAGATGCACAAATGCACAATTACTCGATACTTATTGTTTTTTTTTAATCATTTATGTATACATAATATAGTTTTAAGTAAGAGTCTAAAAAATTTAATAAGGCATTACTAATTCTTAAACTTACTTAGGTCCTCGGACCTATTACGTCCGTGATGTTTCCCTTACGGGACATAGGGCCTCCACTACACCTACGCGCCATCGTGTACGATTTCTTGAAATATATTTCAGCTCTCTCCAACTTTTCCCCAGTCGTGCCGATTCCTGTTCGACCGAACAATACAAATTGTTTGTTTTTTATTTATATGAAACCAACAGGTATAAGGAAAACCCCTTATAAAAAAAAACACATTTTTTTATTTTTAACTGCTCTACCCTGCTCTACCTTTTGCGTGCAATCAAAAAAACTGTGGGATTATTCCTAACACTTTTGTTTATTTTTAAGCCCTATCATATAATTTAAACTATCATACGATAATTGTATTTTTCATATATTTTTTCCAAGAAAATTGACTTGAAAGTTGAAAAATGTTGTGTTCAGAACTAAAGAGTTTCGCAAAAAATCGAATTTCTCAGGCCTGGGCTTATGTATAAATTTTATTTTATTTTCAGAATAAAGGAACGCTTTTTCTCTAAAAACAAAGAGCTTAAATATTTTATTCTGAGAATTAATACCAAAGGAATTATAAATTTTTGATATATACCACCGTCAAAACTGAGGTTTTTGAAACCCGATTCAGTGAGACAAATTTGAACATAACTTCCAGGTCTGCAGCTGATTTTTTCTGTCCTGTAATTTGAAAGTATGGAGCACATGGTGGTATACGTCATTGCTTGGAGGCAAGTGGAGCTAAAATTAAAACTCAAAAAGTAAAAAAAAAAAAAATTAATTCTTAGTACCAATGTTCGATGCTTTTTTTATAAATTATCATTTTTTTTTTCTTATTTTATATTCTCAAGAATAGACCAATAAAATGATATAAGAAGTTACAGCATTTATCTTAAGGAACTTTAGAAAAAGAGATCTAAAAAATTATTGAAAATATGGCAAATATGGTATATTTATATTTTACAAATTTCTTTGAAATCATACGCTCTGGTTATCTATAAGTACTTAGACATAAAGCTAAAAAGGCTAAAAATTACTTTTTCCAAATACCTTTATTCCGCGCTTGGACCACTGTGCGCCGCCGAGCGAAGAAATACCACGGTCAATGGCTTGCGTAGATTAGAGACATGGAAGAATTAGTTTGCGAGGACTAGTCGTTGCGAGGATGTGTCGTTGCGGGAATGTTGCTTTGCGAAGATGTGTCATTTCGAATATGTTTCCTTGCGGGGATGTGTCGTTGCGAGGATGTGTCATTGCGGAGATGTTGCTTTGCGAAGATGTGTCATTTTGATGATGTGTCCTTGCGGGGATGGTGTTTTGCGAAGTTGGGTCGTTGCGGGGATGTTGTTTTTCGAAGATGTTGCTTGCGAAGATGGGTCGTGCGACGATGTTGTTTGCGAAGATTAGTCGGGTTCCCATCTTATTGGTATCATGCATCATTATCTGGTACTGGAGAACAAGAACGTCTACAGATCGCTTGGACCTCAGAAAAACACCGATGCAGAGCCCTATCCTAAGAACACGGACAAAGCTAAGCCTGCCTACGAATTTAAATTTAAAAAAAGCCTGCCTACGAAACAACATTAAGATTCAACTATGTAAATTATATCAACTAAAAAATTATAATTATTTTTTGTCTGGAAATTAAGTTAAAGTTTCAACATGTACAATCTCTAAATTTGTTTGTTTTGATAAAATATAATAATTTTGTATAATTAAAGTTTCAACATGTACAATCTCTGAATTTGTTTGTTTTGATAAAATATAATAATTTTGAATAATTAAAGTTTCAACATGTACAATTTCTAAATTTGCTTGTTTTGATAAAATATAACTATTTTTTATATAACGAATTTAAAAAGTTTTGACAGTTCAAATATTGCTATATCATCAAGTAAGAACATGTATTCAATTTGTTAAACTTAAATATTTCATTTTTTTTTTTGAATCTACATCATTCAACAAGGGGGAGTATGTTCACGAACAGAAGAAATAAACCCTAATATAAATTATAATCAAAATGCAAACTGAATCTAATGGCGACCTACCTCAAAATAAGTGCAGGTATTTCTATATCGTAAATACTACGCGGATACAATCAGTATGCAACAGCAAAATAAAGTTCATTAAACGAAACATGATGCCCAAACAAAAGAAAACTACCTTGAACTGCTACTGCAGGTTAAGAAACAAATGGTGCGGTAATGGCAAAGTAGTTCGCCTATTCAAAATTCGAACCTTAAATAAATGAATTATGTTCAGGGTTGTCGAACAAGCAATTTTGATTATTATGGCCAAATCACAATCACGTGTTAGGTCGCTCCGACTTTGACAGGCTTTTTACCGACTTTACGATATCATATGTCACTAAGCGCGACCCTAAAATTAGCAAAACCGAATGTCGCGTCAGGCTTCGAGCTTTGAAAAGATAGGAATTTGACAAAATAAAAGATCTGTTTCTTTAAATTAATTTCTCATAATTTCCTTACGGAAAATGAAGAAGCAAGTGTCTCTGTTTTTGTCTAATCTTGTTTGGTGTGTAAATATTTTAATGTTTGTCGATGAATGCATGATAATAAAAAAGTGAGTCGCGCGAAATTGCTTTAGTTCAGAACTGTAAGTTATATTAGGATGACTCATAGGTACATTTATAATATATTAAAAAAAAAACATTTGGAAGGACAAATTATGGGTTTATGAAAATTTTAATCTTGTATGTATAGCAGGTATTATCATGCACTCATGGAACCATGAGCGAGTGCGAGTAGAAGACAGAGTAGTAACGTACCTAAAAACTAGAAGGCATCTCATTAAGTTAAGAGATTTTTCATCGAAATAATATTTTTTTTTTGTATATTTATACCTATACATTACTAGAAAAGTAGAAATAATACAAATTATTTAGGGCTGATGTCTTCACTTTTGCTCAACTTAATGAAAACTCCAAAGTTGGCCAACTTACAAGTTGACTTCAAATCCGTAGTTGAACTGAAAGTTGAAAAGTGCTTTTATTCACCACTTCGAAATTCAAAAGTTGACCCACCTGTAGTTTCTAAAATATCCTTGGGATAACTGTGACACATGACGCACAAGACGTGGCATTACTAATTCTTAAACTTACTTAGGTCCTCGGACCTATTACGTCCGTGATGTTTCCCTTACGGGACATAGGGCCTCCACTACACCTACGCGCCATCGTGTACGATTTCTTGAAATATATTTCAGCTCTCTCCAACTTTTCCCCAGTCGTTCCGATTCCTGTTCGACCGAACAATACAAATTGTTTGTTTTTTATTTATATGAAACCAACAGGTATAAGGAAAACCCCTTATAAAAAAAAACACATTTTTTTATTTTTAACTGCTCTACCCTGCTCTACCTTTTGCGTGCAATCAAAAAAACTGTGGGATTATTCCTAACACTTTTGTTTATTTTTAAGCCCTATCATATAATTTAAACTATCATACGATAATTGTATTTTTCATATATTTTTTCCAAGAAAATTGACTTGAAAGTTGAAAAATGTTGTGTTCAGAACTAAAGAGTTTCGCAAAAAATCGAATTTCTCAGGCCTGGGCTTATGTATAAATTTTATTTTATTTTCAGAATAAAGGAACGCTTTTTCTCTAAAAACAAAGAGCTTAAATATTTTATTCTGAGAATTAATACCAAAGGAATTATAAATTTTTGATATATACCACCGTCAAAACTGAGGTTTTTGAAACCCGATTCAGTGAGACAAATTTGAACATAACTTCCAGGTCTGCAGCTGATTTTTTCTGTCCTGTAATTTGAAAGTATGGAGCACATGGTGGTATACGTCATTGCTTGGAGGCAAGTGGAGCTAAAATTAAAACTCAAAAAGTAAAACAAAAAAAAATTAATTCTTAGTACCAATGTTCGATGCTTTTTTTATAAATTATCATTTTTTTTTTCTTATTTTATATTCTCAAGAATAGACCAATAAAATGATATAAGAAGTTACAGCATTTATCTTAAGGAACCTCAGAAAAAGAGATCTAAAAAATTATTGAAAATATGGCAAATATGGTATATTTATATTTTACAAATTTCTTTGAAATCAGACGCTCTGGTTATCTATAAGTACTTAGACATAAAGCTAAAAAGGCTAAAAATTACTTTTTCCAAATACCTTTATTCCGCGCTTGGACCACTGTGCGCCGCCGAGCGAAGAAATACCACAGTCAATGGCTTGCGTAGATTAGAGACATGGAAGAATTAGTTTGCGAGGACTAGTCGTTGCGAGGATGTGTCGTTGCGGGAATGTTGCTTTGCGAAGATGTGTCATTTCGAATATGTTTCCTTGCGGGGATGTGTCGTTGCGAGGATGTGTCATTGCGGAGATGTTGCTTTGCGAAGATGTGTCATTTTGATGATGTGTCCTTGCGGGGATGGTGTTTTGCGAAGTTGGGTCGTTGCGGGGATGTTGTTTTTCGAAGATGTTGCTTGCGAAGATGGGTCGTGCGACGATGTTGTTTGCGAAGATTAGTCGGGTTCCCATCTTATTGGTATCATGCATCATTATCTGGTACTGGAGAACAAGAACGTCTACAGATCGCTTGGACCTCAGAAAAACACCGATGCAGAGCCCTATCCCAAGAACACGGACAAAGCTAAGCCTGCCTACGAATTTAAATTTAAAAAAAGCCTGCCTACGAAACAACATTAAGATTCAACTATGTAAATTATATCAACTAAAAAATTATAATTATTTTTTGTCTGGAAATTAAGTTAAAGTTTCAACATGTACAATCTCTAAATTTGTTTGTTTTGATAAAATATAATAATTTTGTATAATTAAAGTTTCAACATGTACAATCTCTGAATTTGTTTGTTTTGATAAAATATAATAATTTTGAATAATTAAAGTTTCAACATGTACAATTTCTAAATTTGCTTGTTTTGATAAAATATAACTATTTTTTATATAACGAATTTAAAAAGTTTTGACAGTTCAAATATTGCTATATCATCAAGTAAGAACATGTTTAACATTGTTAAACTTAAATATTTCATTTTTTTTTTAATCTACATCATTCAACAAGGGGGAGTATGTTCACGAACAGAAGAAATAAACCCTAATATAAATTATAATCAAAATGCAAACTGAATCTAATGGCGACCTACCTCAAAATAAGTGCAGGTATTTCTATATCGTAAATACTACGCGGATACAATCAGTATGCAACAGCAAAATAAAGTTCATTAAACGAAACATGATGCCCAAACAAAAGAAAACTACCTTGAACTGCTACTGCAGGTTAAGAAACAAATGGTGCGGTAATGGCAAAGTAGTTCGCCTATTCAAAATTCGAACCTTAAATAAATGAATTATGTTCAGGGTTGTCGAACAAGCAATTTTGATTATTATGGCCAAATCACAATCACGTGTTAGGTCGCTCCGACTTTGACAGGCTTTTTACCGACTTTACGATATCATATGTCACTAAGCGCGACCCTAAAATTAGCAAAACCGAATGTCGCGTCAGGCTTCGAGCTTTGAAAAGATAGGAATTTGACAAAATAAAAGATCTGTTTCTTTAAATTAATTTCTCATAATTTCCTTACGGAAAATGAAGAAGCAAGTGTCTCTGTTTTTGTCTAATCTTGTTTGGTGTGTAAACATTTTAATGTTTGTCGATGAATGCATGATAATAAAAAAGTGAGTCGCGCGAAATTGCTTTAGTTCAGAACTGTAAGTTATATTAGGATGACTCATAGGTACATTTATAATATATTAAAAAAAAAAACATTTGGAAGGACAAATTATGGGTTTATGAAAATTTTAATCTTGTATGTATAGAAGGTATTATCATGCACTCATGGAACCATGAGCGAGTGCGAGTAGAAGACAGAGTAGTAACGTACCTAAAAACTAGAAGGCATCTCATTAAGTTAAGAGATTTTTCATCGAAATAATATTTTTTTTTTGTATATTTATACCTATACATTACTAGAAAAGTAGAAATAATACAAAAAACATTTGGAAGGACAAATTATGGGTTTATGAAAATTTTAATCTTGTATGTATAGCAGGTATTATCATGCACTCATGGAACCATGAGCGAGTGCGAGTAGAAGACAGAGTAGTAACGTACCTAAAAACTAGAAGGCATCTCATTAAGTTAAGAGATTTTTCATCGAAATAATATTTTTTTTTTGTATATTTATACCTATACATTACTAGAAAAGTAGAAATAATACAAATTATTTAGGGCTGATGTCTTCACTTTTGCTCAACTTAATGAAAACTCCAAAGTTGGCCAACTTACAAGTTGACTTCAAATCCGTAGTTGAACTGAAAGTTGAAAAGTGCTTTTATTCACCACTTCGAAATTCAAAAGTTGACCCACCTGTAGTTTCTAAAATATCCTTGGGATAACTGTGACACATGACGCACAAGACGTGGCATTACTAATTCTTAAACTTACTTAGGTCCTCGGACCTATTACGTCCGTGATGTTTCCCTTACGGGACATAGGGCCTCCACTACACCTACGCGCCATCGTGTACGATTTCTTGAAATATATTTCAGCTCTCTCCAACTTTTCCCCAGTCGTTCCGATTCCTGTTCGACCGAACAATACAAATTGTTTGTTTTTTATTTATATGAAACCAACAGGTATAAGGAAAACCCCTTATAAAAAAAAACACATTTTTTTATTTTTAACTGCTCTACCCTGCTCTACCTTTTGCGTGCAATCAAAAAAACTGTGGGATTATTCCTAACACTTTTGTTTATTTTTAAGCCCTATCATATAATTTAAACTATCATACGATAATTGTATTTTTCATATATTTTTTCCAAGAAAATTGACTTGAAAGTTGAAAAATGTTGTGTTCAGAACTAAAGAGTTTCGCAAAAAATCGAATTTCTCAGGCCTGGGCTTATGTATAAATTTTATTTTATTTTCAGAATAAAGGAACGCTTTTTCTCTAAAAACAAAGACCTTAAATATTTTATTCTGAGAATTAATACCAAAGGAATTATAAATTTTTGATATATACCACCGTCAAAACTGAGGTTTTTGAAACCCGATTCAGTGAGACAAATTTGAACATAACTTCCAGGTCTGCAGCTGATTTTTTCTGTCCTGTAATTTGAAAGTATGGAGCACATGGTGGTATACGTCATTGCTTGGAGGCAAGTGGAGCTAAAATTAAAACTCAAAAAGTAAAAAAAAAAAAAATTAATTCTTAGTACCAATGTTCGATGCTTTTTTTATAAATTATCATTTTTTTTTTCTTATTTTATATTCTCAAGAATAGACCAATAAAATGATATAAGAAGTTACAGCATTTATCTTAAGGAACCTCAGAAAAAGAGATCTAAAAAATTATTGAAAATATGGCAAATATGGTATATTTATATTTTACAAATTTCTTTGAAATCAGACGCTCTGGTTATCTATAAGTACTTAGACATAAAGCTAAAAAGGCTAAAAATTACTTTTTCCAAATACCTTTATTCCGCGCTTGGACCACTGTGCGCCGCCGAGCGAAGAAATACCACGGTCAATGGCTTGCGTAGATTAGAGACATGGAAGAATTAGTTTGCGAGGACTAGTCGTTGCGAGGATGTGTCGTTGCGGGAATGTTGCTTTGCGAAGATGTGTCATTTCGAATATGTTTCCTTGCGGGGATTTGTCGTTGCGAGGATGTGTCATTGCGGAGATGTTGCTTTGCGAAGATGTGTCATTTTGATGATGTGTCCTTGCGGGGATGGTGTTTTGCGAAGTTGGGTCGTTGCGGGGATGTTGTTTTTCGAAGATGTTGCTTGCGAAGATGGGTCGTGCGACGATGTTGTTTGCGAAGATTAGTCGGGTTCCCATCTTATTGGTATCATGCATCATTATCTGGTACTGGAGAACAAGAACGTCTACAGATCGCTTGGACCTCAGAAAAACACCGATGCAGAGCCCTATCCCAAGAACACGGACAAAGCTAAGCCTGCCTACGAATTTAAATTTAAAAAAAGCCTGCCTACGAAACAACATTAAGATTCAACTATGTAAATTATATCAACTAAAAAATTATAATTATTTTTTGTCTGGAAATTAAGTTAAAGTTTCAACATGTACAATCTCTTAATTTGTTTGTTTTGATAAAATATAATAATTTTGTATAATTAAAGTTTCAACATGTACAATCTCTGAATTTGTTTGTTTTGATAAAATATAATAATTTTGAATAATTAAAGTTTCAACATGTACAATTTCTAAATTTGCTTGTTTTGATAAAATATAACTATTTTTTATATAACGAATTTAAAAAGTTTTGACAGTTCAAATATTGCTATATCATCAAGTAAGAACATGTTTAACATTGTTAAACTTAAATATTTCATTTTTTTTTTAATCTACATCATTCAACAAGGGGGAGTATGTTCACGAACAGAAGAAATAAACCCTAATATAAATTATAATCAAAATGCAAACTGAATCTAATGGCGACCTACCTCAAAATAAGTGCAGGTATTTCTATATCGTAAATACTACGCGGATACAATCAGTATGCAACAGCAAAATAAAGTTCATTAAACGAAACATGATGCCCAAACAAAAGAAAACTACCTTGAACTGCTACTGCAGGTTAAGAAACAAATGGTGCGGTAATGGCAAAGTAGTTCGCCTATTCAAAATTCGAACCTTAAATAAATGAATTATGTTCAGGGTTGTCGAACAAGCAATTTTGATTATTATGGCCAAATCACAATCACGTGTTAGGTCGCTCCGACTTTGACAGGCTTTTTACCGACTTTACGATATCATATGTCACTAAGCGCGACCCTAAAATTAGCAAAACCGAATGTCGCGTCAGGCTTCGAGCTTTGAAAAGATAGGAATTTGACAAAATAAAAGATCTGTTTCTTTAAATTAATTTCTCATAATTTCCTTACGGAAAATGAAGAAGCAAGTGTTTCTGTTTTTGTCTAATCTTGTTTGGTGTGTAAACATTTTAATGTTTGTCGATGAATGCATGATAATAAAAAAGTGAGTCGCGCGAAATTGCTTTAGTTCAGAACTGTAAGTTATATTAGGATGACTCATAGGTACATTTATAATATATTAAAAAAAAAAACATTTGGAAGGACAAATTATGGGTTTATGAAAATTTTAATCTTGTATGTATAGAAGGTATTATCATGCACTCATGGAACCATGAGCGAGTGCGAGTAGAAGACAGAGTAGTAACGTACCTAAAAACTAGAAGGCATCTCATTAAGTTAAGAGATTTTTCATCGAAATAATATTTTTTTTTTGTATATTTATACCTATACATTACTAGAAAAGTAGAAATAATACAAATTATTTAGGGCTGATGTCTTCACTTTTGCTCAACTTAATGAAAACTCCAAAGTTGGCCAACTTACAAGTTGACTTCAAATCCGTAGTTGAACTGAAAGTTGAAAAGTGCTTTTATTCACCACTTCGAAATTCAAAAGTTGACCCACCTGTAGTTTCTAAAATATCCTTGGGATAACTGTGACACATGACGCACAAGACGTGAATGCTGAAGTCATCTGTTTATTGAAATTGTACACCTGTTCTAGTTTTTGGTGGGGGTAAGGCGGCTCCTAACCTTTTGCACCTCATATATGGGATATTCGCAAAAAAAAGTATGCCATCTAAAAGGTCAGTATGAGGTCAAAAAAGGTCAACTAGTTTCAGAAATTGGTCAGACATAGAAAATTTTTAATTAAGGGTTACATTTTTTTCAAGGTCACCAACTATTTTTGGCACCTCATTTAAGGGATATTCGCTTGTAAATAAGTACGTAATATATATATATATATTAAAAAATTCTTTGAAATCATACGCTCTGGTTATCTATAAGAACTTAGACATAAAGCTAAAAAGGCTAAAAATTACTTTTTCCAAAGACCTTTTTTCCGCGCTTGGACCACTGTGCGCCGCCGAGCGAAGAAACACTACGGTCAATGGCTTGCGTAGATTAGAGACATTGAAAAATTTGTTTGCGAGGATTAGTCGTTGCGAGGATGTGTCGTTGCGGGAATGTTGCTTTGCGAAGATGTGTCACTTCGAATATGTTTCCTTGCGGGGATGTGTCATTGCGAGGATGTGTCGTTGCGGAGATGTTGCTTTGCGAAGATGTGTCATTTCGATGATGTGTCCTTGCGGGGATGTTGCTTTGCGAAGATTTGTCGTTGCGAGGATGTGTTGTTGCGGGGATGTTGTTTTGTGAAGATGTTGCTTGCGAAGATGGGTCGTGCGACGACGTTGTTTGCGAAGATAAGTCGGGTTACCATCATATTGGTATCATGCATCATTATCTGGTACTGGAGAACAAGAACGTCTTCAGATCGTTTGGAACTCAGAAAAACACCGATGCAGAGCCCTATCCCAAGAACACGGACAAAGCCTAGCCTGCCTACGAATTTAAAATAAAAAAAAGCCTGCCTACGAAACAACATTAAAATTCAACTATGTAAATTATATCAACTAAAAAATTATAATTATTTTTTGTCTGGAAATTAAGTTAAAGTTTCAACATGTACAATCTCTAAATTTGTTTGTTTTGATAAAATATAATAATTTTGTATAATTAAAGTCTCAACATGTACAATCTCTAAATTTGTTTGTTTTGATAAAATATAATAATTTTGAATTATTAAAGTTTCAACATGTATAATTTCTAAATTTGCCTGTTTTGATAAAATATAACTATTTTTTATATAGCAAATTTAAAAAGTTTTGACAGTTCAAATATTGCTATATCATTAAGTAACAACATGTATTCAATTTGTTAAACTTAAATATTTAATTTTTTTTTTTGAATCTACATCATTCAACAAGGAGAAGTATGTTCACGAACAGAAGGAATAAACCCCTAATATAAATTATAATCAAAATGCAAACTGAATCTTATCGCGACCTACCTCAAAATAAGTGCAGGTATTTCTATATCGTAAGCGAATACAATCAGTATGCAACAGCAAAATAAAGTTCATTAAACGACAAGAATTCCGGATACCCGAAACATGATGCCCAACCAAAAGAAAACTACCTTGAACTGCTACTGCAGGTTAAGAAACAAATGGTGCGGTAATGAAAATGTTTCGCGTGTACAAAATTCGAACCTTAAATAAATTAATTATGTTCAAGGTTGTCAAACAAGCAATTTTGATTATTATGGCCAAATCACGCGTTAGGTCGCTCCTACTTAAACAGGCTTTTTACCGACTTTACAATATCATATGTCATTAAGCGCGACCCTAAAATTAGCAAAACAGAATGTCGCGTCAGGCTTCGAGCTTTGACAAGATAGGAATTTGACAGAATAAAAGATCTGTTTCTTTAAATTAATTTCTCATAATTTCCTTACGGAAAATGGAGAAGCAAGTGTCTCTGTTTTTATCTAATTTTTTTTTGGTGTGTAAAAATTTTAATGTTTGTCGATGAATGCATGATAATAAAAAAGTGAGTCGCGCGAAATTGCTTTAGTTCAGAACTGTAAGTTATATTAGGACGACTCATAGGTACATTTATAATATATTAAAAATAAACATTTGGAAGGACAAATTATGGATTTATGAAAATTTTAATCTTGTATGTATAGAAGGCATTATCATGCACTCATGGAGCCATGAGCCAGTGCAAGTAGATGACAGAGAAGTAACGTACCTAAAAACTAGAGGAAATCTCATTATGTTAAGAGATTTTGCATCGAAATAACATTTTATTTGTATATTTATACCTATACATTACTAGAATAGTAGAAATAATGTTGTAAAGTGCGTACTTCACAACATTCCCTTATCATCCTTTCTTATCCCATTGCAATTTAACCCATTGCCACTTCAAATTCCCACAGTCATCATTTCCTTTGATTGACCAATATCCGACCCACTTTTAATTCCCATATTCATCATTTCCTTAAGTACCTACAAAAGTTCCATTCAACTCCGAAGTCGTCAACCACGCGATCAACGATCGCTTCTCTTAAACCCATTCACTTTCCCAATACATTAAACTTCACCAATTTCTTTGCCTATGCCTCATTGAAACATAACCCAAAATTCCCAAATCATCATTTTCCATTTTTTCTATATCCAACAATCAATGCACTCCATTTCCAATACACACTCTTTAAACCCATTAAACGTGCATTGATCCCAAACCTCGTATCGGAACTACACACATGCACACTTGTGCTGATGTTTCATCTTTTTTCTTTTTCGTCGTGTCGGGTGACGAGCTATCGAGGTGACACTCTGTATCTTGAATTCGAATCGTTCGGTCGTCATACTATATCTTTTCTTGAACTTCGTTTTCGATAATTATTAATTGTGCTAATTCTTTTGAAATTTATAACTCTTAAAAATAAATCTCTGAATCTCGTTAATCGTTAAAGCTAATTGTTAGACTTAATTGTTAATACTAAAATAATCCTAAGACTTAAATATATGTTATAAAAAAGGAAAATAAAAACTAAAAGGTACACTTCTGTTTACCGAAAGAAACAATATTCTTTTATTTTACACTAGAAACAAAAAAATATAACACGAATAAACAGGAAAAACCCAGCTGAGAATCGTGCTTCTCAGAAAACTAAATATAGCACCGCAAAAATTGGTGTCAGATGTGGGGTTTGCCTGAAAAGTGTTTTGTGAACTAGTGCACCTTAAAAAAAAAAAAAAAACAAAAAAATATAATAATATTTGGAACATATTTTTGTTCGATGTAGATTCAACATCGAACAAAAAAAAAAAAAAAAAAAAAAAAAACGTATCATAATCTTCAAAACATCTTGAACATCTTTAAATCTAATTGAACATAAAAATAACAAGTGATACTTTCCTCCTGCAAATCAAAAAAAGAAAAAAACTGAAATTCAGTGAAAAATAAAAGTCTATGAATCATCTTTAAACCAACTATCATCTCTATCATTCATCTTTAAAACAACCATTCATCTTTAAACATCTTACATCTTTAGCCACCACCATAGTAATTCTTATAGAGACAAGAAAAAGAAAATTATTTCAAAAAAAATATATTGTAAACAAAAAAAAATTTTTATATTATTTATCACTTTTATCAATTAACATACTTTTATCAATTAATAAAATTTTATCAATTAATATACTTTATTATTATCATTACTTTTATTAATCTAAATTTTTATGAATTCGAATTAAATTTATTTTGAATTAAATTTTTTTTTAAATAATTATTATAATATAATCAGTTTATGTCCGAAAGTAAGACTATCGAAATATCCGACTGCGAAGATTCCGATTCTAGTACTGTCGAAAACTCCTCTTCCTCCAAAACCTCTAATTCTGTTCTTGAACTCGAAACCAAATGGCTCCAAAACTTTACCGATCTTTCGCCCTCAAATTAATTCCCGAATTTGATGGGAACAGAGCTAATCTCCACAAGTTCCTAAATGCGTGTGATCTGATATCTGCCAAAATTACTATCCTCCTCCTAATCATCAAAACTAAACTTATCGGCCCAGCTTATAATATAGTAAAATGTACGGAATCCACCACCTGGGAATCCCTTAAGGAAAAACTAGTCCAACAATTCCTAGAAACAAAATCTCTGTCCCAACTCCAGTTGGAACTAATACATATAAAGCAAAGAACAAATGAGACAGTGCGTTCTTACTCCAATAGATTGGAACAAACGCTTGCAAATCTGAATGATGCCTGCATAGCTAGCGAAGGGTCAGACAGTTCCAGCGTTATTATGAATCTCAACAGTAAAACTGCTTTAAAAGCATTTGAGAGAGGTCTTCATCCTAGAATAAGTCTCGTTATTAAAGCTTCGAGATTCATTACTCTGACGGAAGCTGTAGAAGCTGCCGTATTAGAAGAGAAAAGTGGTTTCTGTTATAATAACCAAACTTCCTATAACCAATCACAACCGAAACCCAGAAACCCTACCTCTTGCAATTTTTGTAAAAACTCGCATCCAACAATGCTACTTAAAGAAAAATAAGGAACAGCTTCCTTCTTTCAAAAGTGAAGTTAAGAAAGTAACTATTACTTGTAGTTACTGTAAGAACCTTGGGCATCATATAAATGAATGTCGAAAAAGGGAGTATAACAATAATAAAAAAACAATACTAATTCTAATTCCCCTTCAACTGTTAATAAACATTCGGAAAACCGTTCAGAGGTCGAAACCAGTGGCAGGCTTCGGACCCAAACCTAATATCTTCTCGCCACATCTTAAACATAAATTTAAAAAATAATATAAGTAGAGTAGATTCTATTGAACTTTCTTCTGAAACCTTGCTAAATCCTAAACTTTCAAAATCCTAATCGATGGCGGTAGTAAAATTTGTCTGATTAAAATAGATAAAATAAAACCAGAACTATCCATCGATTCAGGTAGAATTCATTCCCTATCTGGTATAACTGATTCTGTTATCCGTACCAAAGGAGTTATAAAACTTCTTATTAATCTTCAAAAAAACGTTATAATTTCTTACCCTTTCCACGGCGTAGATATAAACTTTCCCATCAGTACCGATGGAATAATAGGTAACAATTTCCTGGATGACCATAAAGCCCAAATAAATTATGGCACCAAAATACTTACCTTCTCATGGAAAAATTATCTTATCGACTATGATCTAATTCCTTCTTATCTAATTAATATACCTCCTAGATCCGAAATCATTGGTCCAATCCTCAAGGAAATTAATGTGGATAGTATTTGTCTCTCCCAACAATTTCCCAATGGATTATATATTGGCAATAGCATTACTCCTGCCAATAGTTCTATCTCTTACATATCAGTCGTTAATTCCTCTGAATCCCCCATTGAGTTTAACACTGATGATATAGTATTTGACGAATTCTCTAATTACAATATTTTGCAATTTCAACACTATCCTGCTTCTTATGAAAGAATTAAAACTATACAAGAACTAGTGGTGACTGACCACATGACCAAAAACGAAAAGGAATCAATTTTAGATTTATGCTGCTTGTACAGTGACTTATTTTTTATAAAAGGAGATAAATTAACCCATACCTCTTCTGTACAACATCCAATCATAACTCAAGATGCTACACCTACATATATAAAACCCTACAGGTTGCCGGAAGCACAAAGACAAAAAGTAATTAAACAAATCCATGAGATGATGAACGATAATATTATCCAACCATCGAATAGTCCGTGGGATTTCCCACTAATTCTCGTTCCGAAAAAAACCGGATAAAGATGGTAATAAGAAATGGAGAATCGTTGTCGATTTTCGCAAACTCAACGACAAAACCGTCGGTGACGCATATCCGTTACCTAACATAACTGATATTCTGGATCAGTTAGGGAATTCAAAGTTCTTCTCAACCTTAGATCTAGCCAGTGGCTTTCATCAGATCGAAGTTCGCCCGGAAGATAGAGAAAATACCGCTTTCTGTTCTCCTTTTGGTCATTATGAATTCATTAGAATGCTTAATGGATTAAAAGGTGCTCCAGCCACCTTCCAAAGGTTAATGAATAATGTTTTGACTGGACTTCAAGGTTTAAAAACCTTCGTTTATATGGATGAAATTGTGGTTTATGGTAAGAATCTAGAAGAACACAATTCAAAATTAAGAGAAATCTTCGAACGTCTTAAAATGCATAATCTAAAATTGCAACCCGATAAATGCCAATTTTAACGAACTGAGCTCACTTATTTGGGACATGTCATAAACGAATCCGGCATTAAACCTGATCCACAAAAAATCGAATGTGTAAAAAATTTTGCACAACCCAAGAACGCAAAAGACATCAAAAACTTCCTGGGTCTTGCAGGTTATTATCGGGGCTTCATTAAAGATTTTGCAAACATTTCTAAACCGCTTACTAATCTTTTACGTAAGGATGTTCGCTTCGACTGGACTCCTCTTTGTTCAAATTCTTTCCATGGATTAAAAGAAAAACTTATTAATCCACCCCTCCTACAATATCCCGATTTCACTAAAAACTTCATTCTTACAACGGATGCTAGCGACTTTGCTATTGGTAGTGTCCTTTCACAAGGTGAAATTGGTAATGATCATCCTATCTCCTATGCATCACGAACTCTTAATAAAAGTGAAAAGAATTATTCTACTACAGATAAGGAACTTTTGGCTATCGTTTGGTCAGTCAAATATTTCCGACCATATCTGTATTGAAGAAAATTTCAACTTTACACGGATCATAAACCTCTACTTTATATCCACAATTGTAAAGACTTAAATTCTAGAATGATGAGATATCGCCTACAGCTCGAAGAGTTTGAATATGAAATCATTCACAAAAAAGGTGAACAAAATACAAGTGCTGATTGCCTAAGCAGAATTGCAAAACGACTCTTCGTTCAGATACAAATTATTTAAGGCTGATGTATTCACTATTCATCAACTTACAGAAAACCCCAAAGTTGGCCAACTTGCAAGTTGACTTCAAATCCGTAGTTGAACTGAAAGTTGAAAAGTGCTTTTATTCACCACTTCGAATCTTAACTCCAGAGTTGAAATTCAAAAGTTGACCCACCTGTAGTTTCTAAAATATCCTTGGGATAATTGTGACACATGACGCACAAGACGTGAATGCTGAAGTGATCTGTTTATTGAAATTGTACACCTGTTCTAGTTTTTGGTGGGGGAAAGGCGGCTACTTACCTTTAGCACCTCATATATGTGATATTCGCAAAAGAAGTATGCCATCTAAAAGGTCAGTAAGAGGTCAAAAAAGGTCAACTAGTTTCAGAAATTGGTCAGCCATAGAAAATTTTTAATCAAGGGTTACATTTTTTCAAGGTCACCAACTATTTTTGGCACCTCATTTATGGAATATTCGCAAAACAAGTAAAGTATACCGTTCAAAATGCCACCGGCTCGTGATAAAAGGTCAGCTAGTTTTAGTGATTGGTCAGCCATAGGTTTTTTTTAATGAATTTTTAAAGTTTGGTTCATGGTCACAATATAAGACTTTTAGCACCTCATTTATAGAATTTATAAAAAATGAGTATGTCATCTAAAAGGTCAGTAATTGGTCAAAAAAGGTCAGCTAGCTTTAGTAATTGGTCAGCCATAGATTTTTTTTTTATAATTTTTTAAAAATGTTCAAGATCAAAACTATTTTTAGCACCTCATTTATGGGATATTCGAAAAAAATATACACCAACTTAAAGGATACCTAGACCAAATAAAAGATCAACTAATTTCAGTAATTGGTCAGTCATAGTTTTTGTTTAATTGAATTTTAAAAATTTTCAAGGTCGTATAAGACTTTTAGCACCTCATTTGTGGGATATTCGCAAAAGAAGTATACCATTTGAAAGGTCAAAGACTCGTGATAAAAGATCAGCTAGTTTCAGTAATTGGTCAGCCATAGGTTATTTTATATGAATTTTTGAAATTTTTTGTTTTTAAAGGTCGCACCTTATTTATGGGATATTTGCAAATAAGTATACCAATTAAAAAGCCACTGACTCATGATAAAAAGTCAGCTAGTTTCAGTAATTGGTCAGCCATAGGTGTTTTTTAATAAAGACTTATACTGTAGCCTTGAAACAATCTTTAAAAAATCATTAAAAAAACATATGGCTGACAGGTTTCTGAAACATGTTGACCTTTTATGAGGATTTAATAACATTTCAAATGGTATCCTTTTTTTGAAAAATTCGGTAAATGAGGTGCTAAAAGTCTTATACGGCCTTGAAAAACAAAAAATTTCAAAAATTCATATAAAATAACCTATGTCTGACCAATTACTGAAACAAGCTGACCTTTTATCGCGAGTCGTTGGCCTTTCAAATGGTATACTTCTTTTGCGAATATCCCACAAATGAGGTGCTAAAAGTCTTATTTAAATCCTAATCGGGCTTTAGGTCTATGTTGAAAGTTGTTATTTTTTAAAATAAGACGACGTTTTAAACGTGGTTACGTTCTTTTTCAGGTATCTAAAAATTTGCTTATTAATATTTTACAGCTACACATTGGGAAATTATAGAATACTTAAATTTTCTTATATTATAAAAAAATCTTAAGCAATGGTAATCTTCTTTTATTTCTCTGTTAGTTTGTTTTTTGTTATATCAATTATTATTCTTTCAATATTATTAAATGTCTTGAAAAAGGCGTGTGCATAAATCAAAATTAGAATAATAATAAATATTTCAAATTAAATTTTATTATATTTAGAATAATAATTCAACATATTTTATATAATTCTAACCTACAAAACAAGTTAAATGTAAAATCTTAATTTTGGTCTTTTACCTTTCAATAAGTTCACCATATATACTGCTAAGTCCTTCACAGTCTGATTGTCTATTAACTGTATTATCTGTGCTTAAAATGTGAAGCATTTCTATTAACATCCTTTTGTTATAATGCTTCTGTTCGTAAAATATCTACATTAATGAAATCAGGTCTATGCCCTTCATTTAAACAATGCAAATCTAAAGCTGTTTTTGTGAATGCCCGATGTTTATATCAGATTTATGACCTGATATACGGTTTTTTAGTTTTTGCATTGATGTCCCAAACATATACAGAAGGCAGCTTAATATTCCATCACCTAAACATCTTATTTTATATTCAATATCAGACTTATCTTCTTTTGATAGTTTACTTTTAAGTTTTGAAAATAAAGACGTTCTTAAAGTATTAGCTGATTTAAAAGCTATACGAACATTTTCTTTATGCCATATTGGAGCATCTAATATACGATTGGAAAGATTGCGAATATATAAAACGCTTTTATATGAATATTGTTGAACATTTGGTTGTACATTTGTCTGTACTAAAGGATTAAAATATCTATTTATTGGTGATTTGATTATATTTAAAGGGAATGAGTTCGAAGTTAATGTATCCACTATTATGTTGATGTTTTTATGACGTAAGGTAATGTCACTGTTATCTAACGCTCTGTTGATAAATTTTTTGCAGTATTAATGATAACCTGTTTTGGTTGTTTTGAATTAAAGTTAATAAGACGGCCTGATGATGTTGGTCTTATATACCAATCAAAAATTAAATGACTATTTTGTCTAACTACTAATACATCCACGTATGGAAATGTTCCATTTTTTTTAATTTCCACCGTAAATTGAATCCTTGGATGAAAAGAATTAAGTCCTGTGAGAGCATTATTAACTTCGTTAGATTCAAGAATCACAAATATGTCATCAACATATTTAGTAATTATCTTTGGTTTATAAGTAAGTTTATCAAACACGTTCTCTAACAAGCTTCCATTACTAAATCTGCTAAAATTGTAGAAGCTGGACTGCCCATTGGAACTCCGTTAGTTTTGTTGATAAATTACTTTATCAAATTCTAAACAATTGTTTTCTATAACGCAGAATCGCAAAATTTCTTAGAATTTAGACTTTGGAATTAAAGTGTATTCTTTAATGATGTCCCATCTCTTTTCTACCAATTCTAATGCCAATGGAACAGGAACATTTGTGAATAATGATATAACATCAAAAGACACTAGAATATCGTCCTCGTCTAAGACAATTTGGGAAACGGTTGAGATGAACGTTGACGCATTTTTAACGTTATATTTTGAGTTTTCCGTAATATAATTTAAAATGTTAACAACATATTTCGAAAGTTCATAACATGGAACAGTCAAAGAGGAGCATATTGGTCTAAGTGGAACATTCTGCTTATGAATTTTAGGTAATCCATAAATCTTTGGACTATTGGCAGTATATGTTGCCATACACTTTTTCTCATGTTCGTTTATATATTTATTTTGAAACATATACTTAACAAAATTGTTATTACGATTTTGAAGTTTGATGGTTGGGTCAGTTCTCATAACAGTATAAGTATTCCTATCTGCCATCATTTCTTGCATTCTATTTAAGTAATCTATTTTTAATAACGCTACAGTCACGTTGCCTTTATCAGAGGATACTATATACATTTCAGAATGTCGTTTTAAAAAAACTTATTCGTATCATTAAATATTTTATTAAAATATTTATCAAATTGAGGAATCGGTTCAAACCTCAATAATTTTGTAAAATTTGTGTGAAACAAGACCGTGAAGGTTCATGTTCACTCTGATCTTTTG